>JAXCHO010000805.1:0-74946 GCA_036630365.1 Acanthiza pusilla
TTAGGGAGAGGAGGAAGGAGGGGAAAGGGGACACAGAAGGGGCAGACGGCGAGCAGGGAGGAGGGGGAGAGAGAAGGGGAACACGGGGGGAGGAAGGAGGGCTAGAGGGGCAGAGGAGGGGCGGCAGAGGCCCCCGAGCCTCACCTGGGCGGGCGGACAGGCAGCTCCTGCCCGCGCCGCGCTCTGAGGGCAAATGGCGCCCGCGCCACTTCCCGGGGTTTATATAACCTCGGCCCCGCCCCCTGCACCTGTGCCTTGTCAGCCCCGCGCACCTGAGCCGCGGTGCTGCTGCGCGAGGCGCGGCTCTGCGCATGCGCGAGAGGTGTGGCGCACCTCCCTCCAGCCAATGCGCATGCGCAGAGCGCCGCCATCTTGGAAAGGTCAAGCACATGGCGCCCCCAGGTGTGGCAGAAGCGGCACCTCCCTCCAGCCAATGCGCATGCGCAGAGCGCCGCCATCTTGGGAAGGTCAAGCCCATCCTGCCCCCCCCCCCAGCCGCCATCGTTGGTGTGGCAGGAGGTCACCTCTGCTAATTACCGCTAATTAGCGCTGCAGAAGGGCCGTTCCTAGGCAATGGCTGTGCATTCAAAGGCACAAAGAGAAAGGAGTGCAGGAAACAGTGCTGCCATTCGTTTATTCCTCTTTATTTCCATGGAAAAAGAAAAGAAAGTCACAGGCACGAGGGCCTGACATCCCCAACACGTGAAAGAGACACAGAGAAATAAAAGAAAAATTGATATTTTCTTGTCCAAAGTCATTTCGAGTTCCCCGACCCAACCCAACCTTTGCTCTTGGTTTTGCTTGCAAGCTGCTCTGCCACGAGGTTTTCTGCAGGAGAAATTCCCGAATTGCTCACGGCACGGCGTGCACATGTGCCTATGGCTGTGCACATGTGTGCAGGCATGTTCACAAGTGTGTATGGGTGTGCACATGTGTGTATTGCTGTGTGTGTGCACGAGTGTGTGTGTGTCATGTCAGTCTGTGCTACGTCTGTCTGTTCTGTCTGTCACGTGAGTCTCTGGCGTGTGCCTGTGTCCTACCACTGTGCCACGTGTCCCTGTGCCATGTGCCTGTGTCACATGGCTGTGTCATGTCCGCCTGTGTCATGTGCCTCTTGTACGTGCGCCTGTGTTCTCTGCCTCTGCCACGTGTGTCTGTGTTCTATCTGTGTCACGTGTGTCTGTGTTCTATCTGTCACGTGTGTCTGTGTTCTGTGTCACGTGTGTCTGTGTTCTGTGTCACGTGTGTCTGTGTTCTATCTGTGTCACGTGTGTCTGTGTTCTGTGTCACGTGTGTCTGTGTTCTATCTGTGTCACGTGTGTCTGTGTTCTATCTGTGTCACGTGTGTCTGTGTTCTATCTGTGTCACGTGTGTCTGTGTTCTATCTGTGTCACGTGTGTCTGTGTTCTATCTGTGTCACGTGTGTCTGTGTTCTATCTGTGTCACGTGTGTCTGTGTTCTATCTGTGTCACGTGTGTCTGTGTTCTGTCTGTGTCACGTGTGTCTGTGTTCTATCTGTGTCACGTGTGTCTGTGTTCTGTCTGTGTCATGTGTGGCTGTGTTCTATCTGTGTCACGTGTCCCTGTGCATGTGTCTGTGCTCTCTGTGCCGTGTCCCTCTGTGTCCCATGTCAGTCCCATGTCGTTCCCGTGTCCGTCCCATGTCGTTCCCGTGTCCCTGTCCCTGTGTCTGCTCTCCTCTGCTCCCATTCCCCAGCGCTGCTCACCCAATCCCTTCGCTCCAATGGCTCTGCTCCGAGTCCCTCGGCGATGTCGCCGCAGATGGAAAAGCTGAAATGGAAAGAGAAATTGCAAATTTGCGCTGTGAGAATGGAAAATCAACCGAAATCAAAGAAGATTTCCTGCTAGGAGTGACAAGAAAAAATCAAAAAAATCAGCAAAATCAGGAAAAGTCGCACAGATCACAAAGCCAAGAGCTGCCACTGAAAGAGAAAATATTTCCACAGCGCAAAAGAGTCAAAAATCAGCTGAAAATACCGTGAGGGCAAATGCTGTGCCTCCCTAAAAATCACAAACACATTTTAGAATTTTAAATTTTTAAAATGCTCAGATGGACAGCTGCTCCAGACTTCTCATTTCAGTGTCCTGCAAAAAAAAAAAATTTAAAAAATGGGAGAGGGGACAAGGAAGTGAGGGAAATGTCTCATGGATTTTGCCCTTGAATGATGTAAAAATGGCCTCAGGACACACAGGAAATATTCCTCACTTTGTCACGAGACAAATCCACACAGAGAGGTTAAAAACACAGGAAAAACTAAAGTAAAAAATCCAAATCCATCAGGGACAGAAAACCAAATCACAACAGAACATTGAACAACGTAAATGGAATTTTTTATGGTGAAATGCACCACAGTGAGCTCATCGAGAAGCTGTCGTGGCGACATCAGAAGCAATTGTGAGAAAAGGCAGAGGACAGCGACTCATGGAATGGAATGAGATGTGCCAAAGTCTCCATCGAGCGACGGAGATGAGAAAATGTCTTTTTCGTTTCTCATTTCCATCGGAAATGCAAAGAGAAAAAGAGAACAGGAAAAGAAATGCCTCACACGAGCTTAAGTCTGCACCTCCCTACCAATCCAAACAAATCAACTCACACAAGTGCAGCCTGAAACACGTGAGATCCTTCCCCATTTGCAGTTTCCAGAACGGCAGCAAAGGGAAGCACATCCAGCTCGGGAGGCACACGGCGTCCTTTGCCAAAAGCCATCTCGCCTGGACCACAGGACAGAAAAAAAAGAGACAAGGTTTTCCAGCTAGCAGGGCTAGGGAAGAGCAGCAACCACCAGAATGGCAAAGCTGAGGAGCAACATTGAATTTTTAGCCTCCTTGACTCATTTGGAACACATCAAAAAGGAAATTATATTTCAAACACCGAAGCCATCAATACATTTTAAAGGAGGAAAACCAAAATGTTCCACAAGGTTTTCCAGCTCCCAGGGCTAGGGAAGAGCAGCAACCACCAGAATGGCAAAGCAGTGCCAAAATCAGAGGAGCACCATTGAATTTTTAGCCTCCCGGACTCATTGGGACAGCGTACAAAAGGAAATTACATTTCAAACAATACATTTTAAAGGAGAAAAACCAAAATGTTCCACAAGGTTTTCCAGCTCCCAGGACTATGCTACCAGAGTAGCAAGCACCAGAATGGCAAAGCAGAGGAGCACCATTCCATTTTTAGACTCCTGGACTCATTTGGACAGCATACAAAAGAGAACTATAATTCAAACAAACACTGAAGCCATCAATACATTTTAAAAGAGGAAAACCAAAATGTTCCACAAGGTTTTCCAGCTCCCAGGGCTACGGAAGAGGAGCACCCACCAGAATGGCAAAGCTGAGGAGCACCATTGAATTTTTAGCCTCCTTGACTCATTTGGACAGCATACAAAAGCAAATTATATTTCAAACACCGAAGCCATCAATACATTTTAAAAGAGGAAAACCAAAATGTTCCACAAGGTTTTCCAGCTCGCAGGGCTAGGGAAGAGGAGCAAGCACCAGAATGGCAAAGCAGAGGAGCACCATTGAATTTTTAGCCTCCTTTATTCATTTGGAACACATCAAAAAGGAAATTATATTTCAAACACCGAAGCCATCAATACATTTTAAAAGTGGAAAACGAAAATGTTCCACAAGGTTTTCCAGCTCCCAGGGCTAGGGAAGAGGAGCAACCACCAGAATGGCAAAGCAGAGGAGCACCATTGAATTTTTAGCCTCCTTGACTCATTTTAACATACAAAAGGCAACTAGATTTCAAACAATACATTTTAAAGGAGCAGACCACAATGTTCCTATTTTCACGATTTTTCTGCTTCTTTTCCTCCTCTTTTTTCCCTTTTTCCGCACCCCCCCCGCCCCCAGCCTCGGGTGCCCATCCCGACCCCGTGCTCCCGCCCGCCCGCAAAGCCTCCCGACGACCCCCGCCGCTCCCGGGAGCACCCCCGCCCCGCCGTGCCCCCCCGGGGCCCTCCGTTTGCTCACCGACAGCTCCGGGACCGAGCGGCGACCGCCGCCGCTGCCGCCGCTGCCCGGGGTCCTCCGTGACGGGAGGAGGCGCGCGGCCGAAACAGAGCTGCCCGTGCCGGTGCCGGCCTCGGGAGGAGCTGCCCCCGACCGCCCCCGAGGCCCCCCGTGATCACTAATGCCACCGAACGCATTCCCCGCGGCTGAAGAAAGCGAGAAAACTGGCGCGACCGCCGGGAAAATTCAGATTTGGTTCAGGCAGTGGGGACGACACCTATGGAAGTCTGGAGGTCCCCGTGCGGTGCTCCCATGAATTACGGCAGAGTGCGCATGCGCCAATGGCCGCCCCCATGATGAAACCCCATAGGGGCACATGGGGGCCGCCATTTTGCCGTACGGCGTCATAGGACCCACAGAAGTAGGTGTCCACAGCAGGCGCCTGACCGAAATTCCCACGCCGATTCCGCGCTTTTTCCGCAGTTTTCCGCGGCGTCTTCCGCCTCGAGGGCATCGCGGAAAGTGCGCGGATCGCCCTCGGAGTGCGGATTGCGCTCAGGCAGCTCGGAGGGCACCCATTTTGGGAGTGAGGCCCCCGCGCGCCGCCATTTTTGATTGCGGCACAGTGCGCATGCGCGGCAGTCTCAGAACGGCCACAGGGTGGCGCCATTGCACCGTGAAAGGACCCCGCGGGGCAGGTGGCTAGGGCAGGCGCCTGAGCGGAAATGCGACAGCGATTTTGTGTTTTCTGAGGGGAAAAGTGAGTGTGAGAAACATGTGACATGGGAGTTGTGACAGGAGTGACATGCGAGATGTGACGAGCGACATGCGAGCGACATGTGACAGGTGTCATGTGACATGTGACAGACCTGACGAGAGTGACATGACATGTGCATAACATGTGACTTGTGATATATTAGTGAGAAGTGACGTGTCATGTCACGTGGTGCATGGCATGTGACATGAGTGTCGTGCGACTGAGACGTGGCATATGACGTGAGTGACGTCAGTGATGTGACATGTGTGACATGTGAGTGTAAGAGTGTGTGCGTATGAGCAAAACATGTGACGCGTCATGTGACAAGTGTCATATGAGAAGTGACGTCTCACGTGTCATGTCACACGTGACGAGTGACATGTGCCATTTGACATGTAACGCGAGTGTAAGTCTGTGTGCACTGTGACATGTGCCATGAGTGACATGTGACATGACTGACGTGACATCTCAATATGTGTGCAAAACATGTGACTTGTGACGTGTGTCACGTGATGTGTGACATGTCTCCTGTGACGTGACGTATGACATGTGATGCGACATGTGACTGACATGTGTGACATGTAATCTGAGTGTGCCTGTGCCCAAGTGTTTGAGTGTGCAAAACATGTGACGTGTGACATGACATGTGACAAACATGTGACAGACATGTGACACATCATGTGACGTAACAAGTGACAAATAACATGGGACATGTCATGTGACACGTCATGGCATGAGAAGTGCCGTGTCATGACACGTGACATGTGACATATGAGTGAGAAATGACATCACATGTCATGTGACATGTGACGTGAGCGACATGACGTAAGAGTCTCAGTGTGCAAAACATGACGTGACTTCTAACATGTGAATGACATGTGACATGTAAGTCTGTGCAAAACATGTCACATGTGAGTGACGTGTCATGACGAGTTACATGTGACATGTGTGACATCAATATAAGTCTGAGTGTGAAGAACGTCATTTGACATGTGACATGTAACATGAGTGACATGTGACGTGTCACATGACAATGACATGAGTGGCGTCACTGAGTCTGTGTGTGTAAAACGTGACATTTGACGTGAGACACATGACACGTGACATATGACATGAGACGCGTCCTGTGAGATGTGTGACATGTGACATGACATGTGACACGTGACAGGTGAGTGACAGGTGTCATGTGACATGTCACGCATCTGATATGACTGACATGGGATGTGTCATGTGACGTGACAAGTGACATGTGACTGAGTGTGTAAAACGTGGCATGAATCACATGACATGTGACATACATGTGCCATGTAACATGTGAGTGTAAGAGTGCAAAACGTAACATGTGACTTGTGACACGTGACTGATGTGACGTCACGTGTCAGACACGTGTGACATGAGACGTCTCTTGTGACACAAGTGACACGCGACATATGTCATGTGACATGGGAGTGGAGGAGTGTGTGCAATATGTGTGTCAAACGTGACATGTGACATGTGACATATGACGTGAGATGAGTGACATGTGACATGTGTGACATATGTGACATATGTGCCATGGGAGTGTGGCCTATGTGCGCAAAACATGACAAGTGACATGACACGTGAGTGACATGTGACATGACAGGAGACGTAAGTTATGTGACACACGTGTCATGTGACAGACGGGTCATGAGTGACCTGTGACATGTGACTGATGTTGACATCATGTCACACGTGTCATGACGTGTTCTACATGACTGCCACGCGACACGTGACATGAGAGCGACATGTGACGTGAATGGAAGAATCTGCAAACATGTGACATGTGTCACGTGACACGTGAGCGACATGTGTCATTATGTGACATGTGTGACATGAGCGACATGTGACGAGTGACATGTGACGAGACATGTGACATGAGTGACATGAGTGACATGAGTGACATGTGTGACATGAGTGACATGTGACATGAGTGACATGAGTGACATGAGTGACATGTGTGACATGAGTGACATGTGGCATGAGTGACATGAGTGACAGAGTGACATGAGTGATATGTGACATGTGACATGTGACATGAGTGACATGAGTGACATGAGTGACATGTGACATGAGTGACAGAGTTACATGAGTGACATGTGGCATGAGTGACATGAGTGACATGTGACATGTGTGACATGAGTGACATGAGTGACATGAGTGACATGAGTGACATGAGTGACATGTGACATGAGTGACATGAGTGACATGTGGCATGAGTGACATGAGTGACATGTGACATGACATGTGACATGAGTGACATGTGACATGAGTGACATGTGACATATGTGGCATGAGTGACATGAGTGACATGAGTGACATGAGTGACATGAGTGACATGTGACATGACATGTGACATGAGTGACATGTGACATGAGTGACATGAGTGACGTGACATGAGTGACATGTGATGTGACATGAGTGACGTGATATGACACGTGACATGAGTGACGTGTGACATGTGACATGACTGACATGTGACATGAGTGACATGAGTGACATGAGTGACATGAGTGACATGTGACATGTGTGACATGAGTGACATGTGTGACATGTGACATGTGTGACATGAGTGACATGTGACATGAGTGACATGAGTGACATGAGTGACATGAGTGACATGTGTGACATGAGTGACATGAGTGACATGAGTGACATGTGACATGAGTGACATGAGTGACATGAGTGACATGAGTGACATGAGTGACATGTGACATGAGTGACATGAGTGACATGAGTGACATGAGTGACATGTGACATGAGTGACATGAGTGACATGAGTGACATGAGTGACATGAGTGACATGAGTGACATGAGTGACATGTGACATGAGTGACATGAGTGACATGAGTGACATGTGACATGAGTGACATGTGACATGTGACATGAGTGACATGAGTGACATGTGACATGTGACATGAGTGACATGAGTGACATGAGTGACATGTGACATGTGACATGAGTGACATGAGTGACATGAGTGACATGTGACATGTGTGACATGTGACATGAGAGACATGTGACAGGAGTAACATGAGTGACATGTGCCATGAGTGACATGTGACATGACATGACATGTGTGACATGTGACATGTGTGACATGTGACATGAGTGACATGTGACATGTGACATGAGTGACATGAGTGACATGTGTGACATGTGACATGAGTGACATGTGACATGAGTGACATGAGTGACATGAGTGACATGTGACTGAGTGACATGTGACATGTGACATGAGTGACATGAGTGACATGAGTGACATGTGACTGAGTGACATGTGACATGTGACATGAGTGACATGAGTGACATGAGTGACATGAGTGACATGTGACATGAGTGACATGTGACATGACATGTGACATGAGTGACATGAGTGACATGAGTGACATGTGTGACATGTGTGACATGAGTGACATGAGTGACATGTGACATGTGACATGAGTGACATGAGTGACATGAGTGACATGAGTGACATGAGTGACATGTGAGTGACATGAGTGACATGTGACATGAGTGACATGAGTGACATGTGACATGAGTGACATGTGACATGTGTGACATGAGTGACATGAGTGACATGTGACATGAGTGACATGAGTGACATGTGACATGAGTGACATGAGTGACATGAGTGACATGAGTGACATGAGTGACATGAGTGACATGAGTGACATGAGTGACATGAGTGACATGAGTGACATGCGACATTGGACACGCGACATGCACGACTCTGCGCAAAACTGATTTTCTTAAAAAAAATTTTTATTTTTTTCCAATTTTTTCCATTTTTCTCCGATTTTTTACGCTTCTCCAAAATTTTTTTCCCCGTTTTTTTTTTTTTATTTTTTCTAAAATTTTTTCCTTTTTTTTTTAAATTTTCTTCATTTTTTTTCCACTTTTTTCCATTTTTTTTCCAAATTTTTTTGATTTTTTTTTCATTTTTCCAGATTTTTTTTAAATTTTTTTTTTCCAATTTTTGTATTTTTTCCAAAATTTTTCCAATTTTTTTTTCATTTTTTTCCCATTTTTTTTCATTTTTTCTTTTTTTTTCCCAATTTTTTCCATTTTTTTTCATTATTTTCCAATTTTTTCCATTTTTTTTCAATTTTTTTTATTTTTTTCCCAATTTTTTTCAATTTTTTTCAATTTTTTTTTCAATTTTTTTTTCTTTTTTTCCAATTTTTTTTCCAATTTTTTTCAATTTTTTTCACTTTTTCCCAATTTTTTTTCCAATTTTTTTTCCAATTTTTTTTTCCAATTTTTTTTCTAATTTTTTCCCAATTTTTTTCATTTTTTTCCCAATCTTTTTCCAATTTTTTACTTTTTTTTTCATTCTTTTTCCCCAATTTTTTTCCATTTTTTTCCCAATTTTTTTTCTTTTTTTTCCCAATTTTTTCCAATTTTTTTCCAATTTCTTTTCCAAGTTTTTTCTTTTTTTTTTTCCAATTTTTTGTCATTTTTCTTCCAATTTTATTTTTCAATTTTTTCTTTTTTTTTCTCCAATTTTCCAATTTTTTTCCCAATATTTTTTTCCAATTTTTTTCCAATTTTTTTCTTTTTCCAAATTTTTTTTCCAATTTTTTTCATTTTTTCCCAATTTTTATTTCAATTTTTTTCTTTTTTTTTCTTTTGTTTTTTAGTTTTTTTTTCCAATTTTTTTCCATTTTTTTTCCAATTTTTTTCTAATTTTTTCATTTTTTTTCTAAAGTTTTCTTCCAGAATTTTTTCCAATTTTTTTCTTCTTTTTTTTTTTCAATTTTTTCCATTTTTTTTCCAATTTTCTTTCTTTTTTTTTTTTCATTTCTTCCAGAACTTTCTCCTACAATTTTCCCCCTGAAAATCCCTCAAGGAACTTTTTTATTTTTTAGCTAATTTTTTTTTGAGGAATTTTTTTTTTCTTAATTTGTGGAAATTTCTGGAATTCTCGCTGATCTTTGTGGAAAAGCTGAGCCAAGATGTGATCGGAAGTTTCCGGAAAATACCGATTCATTCCCAGAGTTTCCAACTGAAAAATAAAAAAAAAAATTAAAAAAAAATTAATTAAATTAAAATATTCCAAAAATTTCATCAATTTACTTTTATATTTTATGATTTTAGAGACATAGAATGAAAAAATTTAAAAATTCAAAAAAAATTTAATTAAATTCATCAAAATATTCGAATTTTTTGTGGAAAATTACATTAAATCCTCAGAAAAAAATCCAAATTTTTGCATTAAAAATTCCATTAAATTAATCAAAAATATTTATAATTTTCCGTGAAAAATTGCATTAAATCCTTCAAAAAAATCCTAAATTTCGCATAAAAAATTCCATTAAATTAATCAAAAATATTCGAAATTTTTTGTGAAAAATTGCATTAAATCCTTTCAAAAAAAATTCTAAACTTCGCATTAAAAATTCCATTAAATTAATCAAAAATATTCGATTTTTTTGGTGAAAAATTGCATTAAATCCTTTCAAAAAAAATCCTAAATTTTGCATTAAAAATTCCATTAAATTCTTCAAATAATCCCCAATTATTCTCGAGAAATTCAATTTTATCTCATTCATTTCGAATCCCAAGAAATTCTAGAAAATTCTTCCAAAATTTCCAAATTTTTCTTAAAAATATAATTAAGTTTTTTGGGGATTTCTGTAAAATTTAAAGCAAATTTTTCCAATTTTTTTTGGGTGAATTTTCTGACTTTTTTTCTGGAATTTTCTACGATTTTTGGTTGAAATTCTCCACATTTTCTGGAATTTTCTACGATTTTTTGTCAAAATTTTCCTCGTTTTTAAATGAATTTTTTGGGAAATTTTAAGTGAAGTTTTCTGGAATTTTTGGAGAAATTTTCAATAATTTCTAGTAAAATTTCCTGCAATTTTCAATGCATTTTAAAGTAAATTTTCCTGAATTTTAAAGTGAATTTTTCTCTAATTTTTGGTGAAATTTTCTCCGATTTTTAGTGAAATTTCCCAAGATTAAAAGGGAATTTTTCTGAAATTTTTGGTGAATTTTTTTGGATTTTTTTTTGAATTTTTTTGGGTCAGTTTTCCTGGAAATTTAAAAATTTCAATTTTTTCTGCAAATTTTTATTTCAAAAAAACCATTTTTGGAGTGAAATCTCCCGGATTTTCCAAGCGAATTTTATTAAAATTTTAAGTGATTTTTTCTGAGTTTTTAAGATAAATTTTTCACCAATTTTTGTCAAAATTTCCTCCAATTTTCGGTGAAATTTCCTCCAATTTTTTCGTGAAATTTCCTCCAATTTTTGGTGAAATTTCCTGAATTTTTTAGTGAAATTTCCTCCAATTTTCACTGAAATTTCCTGAATTTTTTAGTGAAATTTCCTCCAATTTTCAGTGAAATTTCCTGAATTTTTAAGTGAAATTTTCTCCAATTTTCACTGAAATTTCCTGAATTTTTTAGTGAAATTTCCTCCAATTTTTGGTGAAATTTCCTGAATTTTTTAGTGAAATTTCCTCCAATTTTTAAATGAAATTTCCTAGATTTTCCCCTCGCATTTCCCAAAATGTAAATTCAATTTTTTATTTTTTTTATTTTTTTGGGGACCAATTTTACTCCAATTTTGGCTAAAATTTTCCTGTAACTTTCACCGATTTTTGCCACCAAAATTCCCGATTTTTTCCCGCCAAATTTCCTAATTTTTCCCGCCAAAATTCCTATTTTTTCCCGCCAAAATTTCTAATTTTTCCCGCCAAAATCCCCCAATTCCCGACCTCATTCGTGAATATTCCTACAACTTTTTTTTTATTATTATTTTTTATTTTTTCCCTGAAATTTCCAGGATTTTAAACAAAATTTTTCTCAATTTTTTTTGCAAAAATTTCTTGAAATTTTATTTTTCTTTTCCTGCAATTTGAAGCAAAATTTTTCAAAGATTTTGGTGCAATTTTTTTAGATTTTGAAAGTGAAAATTTTGAATAAATTTTTCTGAATTTTTCAGTGAAATTTCTTTGAATTTTTTCCGTGAAATTTTTCTGAATTTTTGAGTGAAATTTCCTACAATTTTTAGTGAAATTTCCTGGAATATTCAATGCATTTTGTTTTGGTGAATTTTCCTGATTTTTTATATGAAATTTCCTGCAATTTTCACTAAAATATCTTCGAATTTTTTCTCTATTTTTCCAGAACTTTCTGCTGAAATCTCCTCCAATTTTAAATGAAATTTCCTAGAATTTTCCCTCACTTTTCCTAGAATTTAAATAGATTTTTTTTCCACTTTTGAGGGAATTTTTCTGCCATTTTTGCCCAAATTTTCCGCCATTTTGGCCAATTTTTGCTGCCAAAATTCCTGATTTTTCCTGCCAAATTTTCCCGCCAAAATTCCCAAATTTTCCCGAATTATTTTGTAAATTCCTGACCTCATTTCCGTTGCTGTAAGCCAAAATCAAAGTTTTCCTGAATTTATTTTCATGAATATTCCTACAATTTTTTGTGATTTTTTTTCCTGAAATATCCTGGAATTTCAACAAAATTTTTCGAAATTTTTTGCTAAAATTTCCTGAAATTTAATTTTTTTGTTTTCCACAATTTGAAATCGATTTTTTTGCAATTTAAAGCAAATTTTTCTAACATTTTGGGGCAATTTCCTAGAATTTAAAGTGAAAATTTTGAGTAAATTTTCCTGAATTTTTGAGTGAAATTTCCCTGAATTTGAGTGAAATTTCCTAAATTTTTTTAGTGAAATTTCCTACAATTTTTAGTGAATTTTCCTGCAATTTTCAACGCATTTTAAAGCGAATTTTCCGGAATTTTTAAACAAATTTTTTTCACAATTTTCAGTGACGTTTTCTACAATTTTTGGTCAAATTCCTCGAATTTTTCTCTAAAAATTCCTGCAACATTAAGTAAAATTCCCTAGAATTTTTTCTATACTTTTCTAAACTTTTTGGTGAAATTTCCTAAAATTTTGAATGGAATTTCCTAGAATTTTCCCTCACTTTTCCTAGAATTTAAATTGAATTTTTCTGCATTTTGGGGATGAATTTTCCCCACGATTTTTACCGAATTTTCCTGTCATTTTTGCCAATTTTTCCCGCCAAATTTCCAGATTTTTCTGCCAAATTTTCCCACCAAAATTTTGGATTTTTCCTGCCGAAATTCCCAATTTTCTGACCTAATTTCCAGTGAATTCTGAGTCAATTTTTCTGAAATTTTTTGGTGAAATTTCTCGGAATTTAAATGAAACTTAAACAGATTTTTTTTTTAAATTTTTAATGGAATTTCATGCAAGTTTTAGTGAAATTTTCTACAATTTTTTTGGAAATTTCCTAAGATTTCAACTACATTTTTAGAAAAATTTTACTAAAATTTTAAGATAAGTTTTCTGCAGTTTTTGGATAATTTTTCCACCGATTTCCCCCAAATTTTTGCGAAATTCTCCCACCAAATTTCTGATTTTTCCCGCCAAAATGTCTGAATTTTCCCGCCAAAATTCCCAATTTTTCCCGAAATTTTTCTTCAATTCCTGACCTCATTTCCGGTGCTGTAAGCCAAAATTAAAGTCAATTCCTCCTGGCAGAGGCTGCGGATGTGGTGCTGAGTCCCCGCGGGGAAGAAAACGACGTCGCCGACGCCGACGGAAAAATCGGAATTTTCACTGGAGAGGGTCACGCCCACCTGGGGAAAAATAAAAGAAATTTGGGGGAAAAATTGGGGAAAAGTTGAAAAAAAATTGGGGGAAAATTGGGGGAAAATTGGGAGAAAAATTGGGGAAATTGTGAGGGGAAAATGAAGGAAATCGTGAGGGGAAAAATTGGGGGAAAATTGGGGGAAAATTAAAAAAAAATGGGGGAAAATTGAGAAAAAATTGGGGAAAAATTGGGGGAAAATTGGGGGGAAATTGGGGAAAAATTAAGGGAAAAATTGGGGAAAAATTGGAGGAAAATTGGGGGAAAATTGGGGGAAAAATTGGAAAAAAGTTGGGGAAAAATTGAAATAAAATTGGGGAAAAATTGGGGAAAAATTAGGGGAAAATTGGGGAAAAATTGGGGGAAAAATTGGGGAAAAATTGGGGGAAAATTGGGGAAAATTAAGGAAAAACTGGGGGAAAATTGGGGGGAAATTGGGGGAAAATTGGGGGGAAAATTGGGGGAAATTTAAAAAAAATTGGGGAAAAATTGGAGGAAAAATTGGGAAAAAATTGGGGAAAAATTGGGGAAAAATTGGGGGAAAACTGGGGGAAAAATTGAGAGAAAAATTGGGGGAAAATTGGGGAAAAATTGGGGGAAAAATGGGGAAAAATTAAGAAAATGTGGAGAAAAAAATGGGAAGAATTGGGGAAAAAATGGGAAGAATTGGGGAAAAATTGGAAAAAAAATACAAAAAAAATTAAGGAAAAGTTTGAAAAAATTGGGAAAAACTGGGCAAATAATTATGAAAAAATGGCAGAAAAATGGGAGAAAATCAGGAAAAGTAGCAAAAAATAAAAAAATTTGAGGAAAATTAGAAGAAAATTAAAATAGAAGGAAAAATAATTTAGAAATTAGGAAAAAATGGGGAAAAGTTGAAAGAAAATGCGGAAAAAAGAAAAAAAATCAGGAAAAAATAAGAAAAAATTGAGAGAATTAGGGAAATAATTGGGAAAAAATGAAAAAAAAAATTGGGAAAAACTGGGGAAAAATGGGAAAAAAATTGGAAAAATTGAGAGAAATTGGAAGAATTGGGAAAAAAATGGGAAAAACGGGAAAAAAAAGGGAAAATTAAAAAAAAAAGGAAAAAAGTTTTTAAAATTAGAAAAAACTTGGGAAAAAAATCGGAAAAAATTGGGGGAAAATTGGAAAAAATGGGAAAATTGGAAGGGAATTGAAAAAATCAGAGAAAATGTGGAAGAAGTTGAGAGAAATCTGGAAAAATTGGGGAAGGAATACGAAAAGTTGGAAAAAATCAGGAAAAAATTGGGGAAATTGGGGAAAAAATGGGGAAGACATTGGGGGGAAAAAAGGGGGGAAATGGGGAAAGAATAGCAGAAAAAAGGAGAAAATTGGGGACAAAATTCAGAAAAAACTGGGGTAAAATTGGGAGAAAATGGGGAAAAATCACAAAGAAATGGGGGAAAAAAAGGGGAAACATGAGGAAGCAAGTGAAATTTAATGGAGAAACAATGGGAAAAAATTGTGAGAAAATTGGGGAAAAACTGAGGAAAAAAACAGGGAAAATTTGGGAAAAAATGGGGAAGAAATTGGGGAAGAAATTGGGGAAAAATGGGGGGGAAATTGAGAAAATATGAGGGGAAAAATGGAGAAAAATGTGAGAGGAAATTAGAGAAAATTGTGAGGGGAAAGAAGGCGGGAAAACGTGAGGGGAAAATGTGAGGAAAAAATTGTGGAAAAAATTGTGGAAAAATGAGAAAAAAATCTGGGAAAAACTCTGGAAAAAATGGGGAAAAATAGAGGAAAATATGAGACGAAAAAGGCGGGAAATCGTGAGGGGAAAAAAGGCGGGAAAACGTGAGGGGAAAATGAGGGAAAAATTGGGGAAAAAATTGGGAAAAATGGAGGAATATATGGGGGGAAAAAGCGGGAAAATGTGAGGGGAAAATGCGAGGAAAAATTGGGGAAAAAATTGGGAAAAATTGGAGAAAAGATTGGGAAAAATTCAGGGAAAATTGGGGAAAAAATGGCAAGAAATTGGGAAAAACCTGTGAAAAATATTGGGGAAGAAAACAGAAAAAGTCAGGAAAAATTAAGGAAAATTGGAAAAGAAAAAAAAAAGGAAAACGGGGAAAAATTTGAAAAAAAAAAAAAAAAGGAAAAACCTCACAAAGAAAAAAAAGCAAAAAAAAACCCCCAAAAACTCCAATTTTTTCTCATTGATTTTCCCTGAATTCTTACCAATTTTCCCCAAGTTTTTAGATATTTTTGGATTTCTTTTTTGTCTTCAGGGGAAATGTCAAACTTCTAAAAAAATACTTTCCATGATTTTTTGCAAATTTCTTTGCAATTTTTTGTTGATTCTCGGGGAGTTTTTTCAGGATTTTTCTCACAACTTTTCTTGATCTTTTAAAAATTTTTTGTGGGATTTTTTGGGGATATTCTTAGCGATTTTTTTAGGGTTTTTTTTTTTTTATTTTTACAAAAAAAATCTGGATTTTTTACCTGCCCAGGTCTGCTGACTACGCAGCCCAAAAAATCCCCAAAAATTATAAAAAAATTTCCTAAAAAACTCCCAAAAACTCCCCCCAAAAAATTCCTAAAAATACTGCCACAAAATGTAAAAAAAAATAGAAAAAATCTGAAGAAAAACACAAAACAAATCCCAAAAAATTAGGAAAAAAAATAAGGAAAAAAACCGAAAAAAAATCAGAAAAAAAAGGAAAAAAATCAGAAAAAAAAGAGTAAGAAAATTCCAGGAAAAAGAAAAGAACTTTGAAAATAAGAAACAAAACCGGAAAAGGAAGGGAAAAACATCAGAATATAAAAGACAAAAAAATAAAAAAAAGGAAAAAAAAATAAAAAACACAACAAAAAATCAAAAAAAATCAGAAAAAAGAAAAAAAAAAACAAAAAAGTTGCCAAAAATGACAAAAAAAAAAAAGGAAAAAAATTCCAAAAATTGCCAATTTTTTCTCCATTGATTTCTCTCATTCATTTTTGAAGTATTTTTTGGATATTTTTGGGATTTCTTTTGGGTTTTTTACCTGCCCACATCCGCTGGCCACGTATCACAAAAAAATTCCCCAAAAAAATCCTCAAAAAATCCCCAAAAAATAATAAAAAAAAAAAAATCCAAAAAATCTAAAAAGTTTTAAAAAAAAATCAGAACAAAAACAAAGAAAATTTCTTAAAAACAAAAAATAAAAGTCAGAAAAAAAGGGAAAAAAACTGGGAAAGCACAGGAAAAAAATTAAAAAAAATCCTGATTTTTTCCTCCGATATTCCCAATTTTCCATGGATTTTTCCCCAATTTTTGGGTGATCTTTGGGTATTTTTTTTCTAATTTTTACCTGCCCACATCCGCTGGCCACGTAGCCCATCTCGTTGGCGTTGAAATGGAAATGAGGTTGGCCTTGGGAATCACTGAAAATCCTCAGGAGAGCCAAGGTCAGAGTGTCAGAGTGCTGAAAAAAAATTAAAATTTTTAGTGAAAAAATTACTGAAAAACCCCTTACAAAATTAGATTTTTTTTTTAATTTTTTTGGATTTTTTTTTTTAAATTTTTTTGGATTTTTTTTGGAATTTTCTTGAATTTTTTTTGGAATTTTTTTGTATTTTTTTGGGATTTTTTTTCAGGTTTTTGGGAATTTTTTTGGGAATTTCTGAAACTTTTTTTCAGTTTTTTTTGTATTTTTTTCGTAATTTTTGGGGGATTTTTTTGGATTTTTTAAAGCATTTTTTTCATATTTTTTTCAGATTTTTTTGGAAATATTAGAAATTTTTTCAGAGTTTTTTAAGCAAATTTTTAGGACATTTTTGGTAGTTTTTGGAATTTTTTTTCAGGTTTTTAGGAATTTTTTTGGGGAATTTTAAAAACTTCTTTTCAGGTTTTTTTGTATTTTTTTCGTAATTTTTGGAGGATTTTTTTGGACTTTTTGAAGCATTTTTTTCAGATTTTTTAAATTTTTCTTTTTTAATATTAGAAATTTTTTCAGAGTTTTTTAATCAAATTTTTAGGACATTTTTGTTAATTTTTGGGATTTTTTTTGGCATTTTTAAAAAATACTTTTGGGATTTAAAAAAAAATTTTTGGGAATCACTGAAAATCCTCAGCAGGGCCAAGGTCAGAGTGTCTGAATGCTGAAAAAGATTAAAATTTTTAGTGAAAAAATTACTGGAAAACATCTAAAAAAATTAGATTTTTTTCGGAATTTTTTTGGATTTTTTTTGGAGTTTTTTTGGAATTTTTTTGGGAATTTTTTTGGATTTTTTTGGCATTTTTTTTCAGGTTTTTAAGAATTTTTTTGTTAACTTTTAAAATTTTTTTTCAGTTTTTTTTGTATTTTTTTCATAATTTTTGGGGGATTTTTTTGGAATTTTTGGAGGATTTTTTTCAGATTTTTTGGGAAAAAATAGAAATTTTTTCAGAGTTTTTTAAGCAAATTTTTAGAACATTTTTGGTAATTTTTGGAATTTTTTTTTCAGGTTTTTAGGAATTTTTTGGGAGTTTTAAAAATTTTTTTTCAGTTTTTTTTTCATTTTTTTCGTAATTTTTGGGGGATTTTTTTGGAATTTTTTTGGATTTTTTTTGAAATTTTTTTTCAGAATTTTGGGAATTTTTTTGGGAATTTTTAAAATTTTTTTTCAGTTTTTTTAATATTTTTTCGTAATTTTTTGGGGATTTTTTTGGACTTTTTCGAGAATTTTTTTCAGATTTTTTGGGATTTTTTTTGAAATATTACAGATTTTTTCAGAGTTTTTTAATCAAATTTTTAGGACATTTTCGTTAGTTTTTGGGATTTTTTTTGGCATTTTTAAAAATATTTTTGGGATTTAAAACAAATTTTTTGGGAATCACTGAAAATCCTCAGCAGGGCCAAGGTCAGAGTGTCAGAGTGCTGAAAAAAAATGAAGATTTTCAGTGAATAAATTACTGGAAAACATCTTAAAAAATTAGATTTTTTTTTGGAATTTTTTTGGATTTTTTTTTTTATTTTTTTGGGATTTTTTTGGAATGTTTTTTTGAATTTTTTTGGGTTTTTTTGGGATTTTTTTTCAGGTTTTTGAGATTTTTTTGGGGGAATTTTTAATTTTTTTTTTCAGGTTTTTTTTGTATTTTTTTGTAATTTTTTGGGTATTTTTTTTTTTACTTTTTGGAGGATTTTTTTCAGATTTTTTGGGATTTTTTTTGGAAATATTACAAATTTTTTCACAGTTTTTTAATCAAATTTTCAGGACATTTTTCTTAGTTTCTGAATCTTTTTTTTCAGGTTTTTGGGAATATTTTTTTGGGGAATTTTAAAATTTTTTTTCAGTTTTTTTTGTATTTTTTTCGTAATTTCTGGGGGATTTTTTTGGGACTTTTTGGAGGATTTTTTTCAGATATTTTGGGATTTTTTTGGGAAATATTAGAAATTTTTTCAGAGTTTTTAAATCAAATTTTTAGGACATTTTTGTTAGTTTGGGGATTTTTTTGGACATTTTTAAAAAATATTTTTGGGATTTTTAAAAATTTTTTTTGGAATTGCCAAAAATCAATCAGCAGGGCCAAGGTCAGAGTGTCAGAATGCTAAAAAAAAATTAAAATTTTTAGTGAAAAATTAAAAAAATTATTGAAAAAAAATTAAAAATTTTTTTAGTTTTTTGGGATTTTTTAAAAAATTTTTTTAAATTTTTTTTTTTATTTTTAGGGATTTTTTCCAGATTTTTTTTTTTTTATTTTTCAGAGATTTTTTGGGTTTTTTAGAAGATTTTTTTGGACTTTTTAAATCGAAATTTTAGAAAACTTTTGTCAATTTTTTGGGACTTTTTTTTTTCATTTTTTGGGTGGGGGGTAGATTTTTTTTAAAAAAAAAATTAATTTAGAATTTTGTAATTAATACGGAAATAAATAATTTTTCAGAATTTTTTTTTTCAGATTTTCTGGAGAACTTTTTTTTTATTTTTAAAAAAAAATTTTTGGGGAATAAAAAAAAATTTTTTTTTCAAAGTTTTTAATGCAATTTCTATTGACTTTTCTATTTTTTCAGAATTTCTTATTTTTTCAGGCTTTTTCAAACATTTCAATCTAATTTTTATCCATTTTTAAAAACATTTTTGAGGGATTTTTTGGAAATTTTCAGGAGATTTTTATCGACTTTTTATCGAATTTCTTCAGAATTTTTGTTCATTTTGGGCGGATTTTTTTTTTTGTTTGTTTTTTTAATAATTTTGGGGCATTTTTTTTAACTTTTGGGCGATTTTTTCAGAGATTTTTATCGAATTTTTTGCCATTTCTTTGAGCTTTTTTTTTTAAATTTTTTGAAGATTTTATAATTTTTGAGAAGTATATTTTTGGGATTTTTTTCCAACTTTTGGGAATTTTTTCAATTTCTTGTCTAAATTTCTTTTTTTTTCAGTTTTTTTTTCCAATTTTTCGGCAAATTCTTGAAGCATTTCAACCAAACTTTTTCCTTTTTTCAAATTTACTTTTTCTTCTCCAATTTCTTCAAATCTTGATTTTTTTGCTTTTTTTTAAAAAATCTTTTGCTGATTTTTGTGGTTTTTTACGCAAAATATTAAAATTTCCTCACCTGATTCAAAGATTCCGAAAAGATTTTCTGATTTTCCGTCAGCCCCGTGGTGTTTTTTCTGTACCTCGCCCATTGGAAAACTCCACCCGGGAATGGAAATTCCTCTGATCCTAAAAAATAAAAAAAAAATTCAAATTTTTAATTTAAAAAGATCCCCACAAGTGAATTTCTAATATTTAGAAAAAAAATTTGCATTTTTGGGGTGAAATTCATTAATTTTTCGATATAAATTCTGAAATTTTTGGTGAAAATTCTTAATTTTAGGATAAAAATATTGAATTTTTAGAGAAAAATTTGTGATTTTTAGCAGAAAATTTGCAATTTTTAGGGGAAAATTTGCAGTGTTTGGATGGAAATTCTCAATTTTTGGGTGAAAATTTGTGATTTTTGGATGAAAATTCCCAAGAAAATGAAAAATGTTTTTTAAAAAAGCAACTAAATGAATAAATTTTTTTAAAAATCCCCGAAAGAGTTAAATTCTCTAAAAATAATTCCCAAAAATAATCTAAAAAATCCTTTCAGAAATTGAAAAAAAAAAGGTTAAAAAAAATTTCCCAAAAATTCTCAAAAAGTTGAAAAAAAAATCCAAAAAATTGGGAAAAAAATTCTAAAAAATGGAAAAAAAATCCTAAAATAAAAAAGCAAAATAGCAGCAAAAAATCCACAACAAATTCTTTAAAAAATCCCCCAAAAATTTGCAAAAATCTTTTAAAAAAATCCCTGAAAAATTCAAAAAAATCACGAAAAAATCCAAAAATATCCGAAAAAAATAAAAAAAAAATTTCCAAAAATCTCATAGGAGCACTAGAAAAATCTAGAAAATTACAAAAAGTTGTAAGTTTCCTAGAAAATTTCTCAAAAATAAAAAAAAATCTTAAAAATGACAAGAAAAAACTCAATAAAAATGAAAAAAAGTGAAAAAAACCCACCCAGGAAATCCTAAAAAATAAATTAAAAATTCGAGAAAATTCTCCAAAAAAATCTCCAAAAATTTCCCAAAAGATTTCCTGAAAATAACTTCAAAAAACGTGTGCATTTAAAAAAAAAATCTGAAAAAATTAAGAAAAAAAAAAATGGAAAAAATGAACAAAAAATCCGAAAAAAATCACAAAAAATCCCAAAAAATGCAAAAAAAAATCCCCGAAACATCAAAAATATTCTCCAAAAAAATAAAAAAAACCCAAACCTCAAAACCAAGTCCTAAAAAATCACAAAAAAATTATAAAATTTTTAAAAAATTCTTTAAATCTCCATAAAATCTAAAAAAAGGAAAAAATTCAGAAAATTCCCTCCAAAAATGCCCAAAAAATCACCCAAAATTCAGAAAAAAACACATTAAAAATCCAATTAAAAATCCAAAAATTGAAAAAAAAATCGAGAAATAAAAACAAAAAAATCCACAAAACATTCTTTCAACGTTTCCTAAAAAATCCCCAAAAAAATCCTAAAATATTTCCCAAAAAATTCCTCCAAAAATCAAAAACTCAAAAAAATTTTGAATTTTTTTAAAAAAAAAAATCCTCGAAAAAATCGCAGAAAAATCGGCAAAAAATTTCAAAAAATCCCCAAAAAAATCCTAAAAAAATCCTAAAAAATCCCCAAAAAATAATAATAAAAAAAAATCTAAAAAACCTAAAAAAATCCCAAAAAATCCCCCAAAAATTCCAAAATATTCTCCAAAAAAATGTTAAAAAACTAAACAGCAAACCCAAAAAAAATTTTCTAAAAAGTGCCCAAAAAGAATTAGAAAAATTTTAAAGAAAATCTCTTGGAAACTCTGTAAAATTTAAAAAAAAAAGCAAAATAATTCAGGAAATTTCCTTGTAAAATCACAAAAAAATCACCCAAAATTCAGAAAATGCACAAAAAAAACCCAAAAAAAAGAAAATTGTAAAAAAGCACAAAAAATCTGCAAGAAATCGAACAAATCCACAAATATTGCAAAAAATTCCTCCAAAAAATCCAAGAATTGGAAAAAAAAATCGAGAAATAAAAATTAAAAAATCCAGAAAAAAATTTCAGAATTTCCAAAAAATTTCCAAAAAATTTCCAAAAAATTTCCAAAAAAAATCCTAAAGAAATTCCAAAAATTTCCTCCAAAAATCAAGGAGAAAAAATCCTAAAAATTTTGGATTTTTACCAGAAAAATACAAAGTAATCACCAAAAAATTGGCAAAAAAAAAAAAAAGCCTAAAAATCCCAAAAAAATCCTAAAAAATTTTAAAAAAATCTGAAAAAAATTTTTAAAAAATCCTTAAAAAATCCAGAAAAACCTTTAAAAAATCTCAAAAAATTCCTCAAAAAATTCCTCCAAATGTCAAGGGAAAAAATTCTTAAAAAATAACAATATTTTCAGGAAAAATATAAAGAAATCCCAAAAAAAAAAATCCCAGAAAAATTTGCAAAAAAATTCTAAAAAATTCCAACAAAACCCGAAAAAAATCCTAAAAAAATCCCAGAAAAATCTGAAAAAAATCCTAAAAAAATCCCAGAAAAAACTGAAAAAAAATTCTAAAAAATCCTAAAAAAATCCCAGAAAAATCTGAAAAAAATCCTACAAAAATCCCAGAAAAATCTGAAAAAATCCTAAAAAATTCCTAAAAAAATCCCAGAAAAATCTGAAAAAATTCTAAAAAAATCCGAAAAAAATCCCAGAAAAATCTGAAAAAAAATCTTAAAAATCTAAAAAAATCCGAAAAAAATCCCAGAAAAATCTGAAAAAAATTCTAAAAAATTCCTAAAAAAATCCTTAAAAAATCCCAGAAAAATCTGAAAAAATTTCTTAAAAATCCTAAAAAAACCCAGAAAAATTCCATCCAAAATTCAGAATAAATTTCTTACCTTTTAAATCGAAAAAATATTTTCCAAACTTGAGCGTCGGGGGACTGAGGGAAGGAGGAGTTGTGCACGAGCTGATCCAGATTTGGCGGGAGATTCACGGCCTGGTCCTGCTCCTGCTTCTGGAAGGTTCTGATGAAGGCCACGCCGCCCTCAGGCTGAGGAAACATGAGGTAAAAATTTAAAATTTTGGGGAAATCTGAGGTAAAAGTTGAATTTTTTTGGAAAATATGAGGGAAATAGTGAAATTCTGGTGAAAAAATGTGGCAAAAATCGGAATTTTTGGGCAAAATGTGAGGTAAAAATTGAGAAATATGAAGTAAAAATCCAAATTTTTGATGGAAAATTAGGTAAAATGAATGTTTTGGAGGAAAAAATGAAGTTAAAATTGGCATTTCGGGGAAAATGTGAGGTAAAAATTGAATTTTTTGGGGAAATATGAGGTAAAAGTTGAATTTTTTCGGAAAACATGAGGTAAATACTGAAGTTTTTGGAGAAAAATGATGTAAAAAGGGAATTTTTTTGTAAAAAAAATGAGGTAAAAACTGAAATTTCAGGGAAAATGTGAGGTAAAAGTGGCAATTTTTGGAGAAACGTGAGGTAAAAATTTAATTTTTTGGGGAAATATGAGGTAAAAGTTGAACTTTTTTCGGAAAATATGAGGTAAATACTGAAATTTTGGTGAAAAAATGAAGTGAAAATCGAAATTTTTGGGCAAAATGGGAGGTAAAAATTGAGAAATATGAAGTAAAAATCCAAATTTTTGATGAAAAATCAGGTAAAATGAATGTTTTTTGGGAAAAATGAAGTAAAAATTGGCATTTCAAGAAAAACGTGAGGTAAAAATTGAAACTTTTTTAAAAATATGAGGTAAAAATTGAATTTTTTGGAATAAAATTAAGTAAAACAGAGTTTTTTGTGGGAAAAACAAGGCAAAAATGGATTTTTTCGGTGAAGAATCGAGGTAAAAAGAGAAACTTTTCAGGCAAAAATGAAACAAGAACTGAATTTTTTGAGGGAGAAACGAGATAAAAACTTAATTTTTAGGAAGAAAACCTGAGATAAAAACAAGTTCTGAGAAAATATGACATAAAATGGATTTTTTTGGGGAAAAAATGAGGTACAAATGGAATTTTTCCAGGAAAAAAATGAGGTTAAAATTGAGTTTTCTGGCAAAATATGAGATAAATATTGAAATTTTTCAGGGAAACGTGAGATAAAAATTGAAATTTTAGGGGGAAATGTAAGATAAAAATTCATATTTTTGATAAAGTACGTCATAAAATGGATTTTTCTGGTGAAAAAATGAGGTAAAAATCGAAATTTTTGGGTGAAATATGAGCTAAACATGGAAATTTTACGGGAAAAATCAGATAAAATAGACTTTATTGAGGGAAAAATTGAGGTAAAAATTGAATTTTTTGGGGAAATATGAGGTAAAAATTGAATTTTTCCCAGCCTGGTCCTGCTCCTGCCTCTGGAAGGTTCTGATGAAGGCCACGCCGCCCTCGGGCTGAGGAAACATGAGGTAAAATTTTAAATTTTTGGGGAAATCTGAGGTAAAAGTTGAATTTTTTTGGAAAATATGAGGGAAATAGTGAAATTCTGGTGAAAAAATGTGGCAAAAATCGGAATTTTTGGGCAAAATGTGAGGTAAAAATTGAGAAATATGAAGTAAAAATCCAAATTTTTGATGGAAAATTAGGTAAAATGAATGTTTTGGAGGAAAAAATGAAGTTAAAATTGGCATTTCGGGGAAAATGTGAGGTAAAAATTGAATTTTTTGGGGAAATGTGAGGTAAAAATTGAATTTTTCACGGCCTGGTCCTGCTCCTGCCTCTGGAAGGTTCTGATGAAGGCCACGCCGCCCTCGGGCTGAGGAAACGTGAGGTAAAATTTTAAATTTTTGGGGAAATCTGAGGTAAAAGTTGAAATTTTTTGGAAAATATGAGGTAAATATTTAAGTTTTTGAAGAAAAATGAGGTAAAAAGGGAATTTTTTTTTTAAAAAAATGAGATAAAAAGTGAAATTTTGGGGAAAATGAGAGGTGAAAATGGCAATTTTTTGAGAAACTTGAGGTAAAAGTTTAATTTTTTGGGGGAAATCTGAGGTAAAAGTTGAATTTTTTCGGAAAATATGAGGTAAATAGTGAAATTTTGGTGAAAAATGAGGTAAAAATCGAAATTTTTGGGCAAAATGTGAGGTAAAGAGTGAATTTTTAGGGGGAAATATGAGGTAGAAAGTGAGAAATATGAAGTAAAAATCCAAATTTTGGATGAAAAATCAGGTAAAATGAATGTTTTTTGGGAAAAATGAAGTAAAAATTGGCATTTCGGGAAAAATGTGAGATAAAAATTGAAACTTTTTTTCAAATATGAGGTAAAAATTGAATTTTTTGGAATAAAATTAAGTAAAACACAGTTTTTTCTGGGAAAAACAAGGCAAAAATGGATTTTTTCGGTGAAGAATCGAGGTAAAAAGAGAAACTTTTCAGGCAAAAATGAAACAAGAACTGAATTTTTTGAGGGAGAAACGAGATAAAAACTTAATTTTTAGGAAGAAAACCTGAGATAAAAACAAGTTCTGAGAAAATATGACATAAAATGGATTTTTTTGGGGAAAAAAATGAGGTACAAATGGAATTTTTCCAGGAAAAAAATGAGGTTAAAATTGAGTTTTCTGGCAAAATTATGAGATAAATATTGAAATTTTTCAGGGAAACGTGAGATAAAAATTGAAATTTTAGGGGGAAATGTAAGATAAAAATTCATATTTTTGATAAAGTACGTCATAAAATGGATTTTTCTGGTGAAAAAATGAGGTAAAAATCGAAATTTTTGGGTGAAATATGAGCTAAACATGGAAATTTTACGGGAAAAATCAGATAAAATAGACTTTATTGAGGGAAAAATTGAGGTAAAAATTGAATTTTTTGGGGAAATATGAGGTAAAAATTGAATTTTTCCCAGCCTGGTCCTGCTCCTGCCTCTGGAAGGTTCTGATGAAGGCCACGCCGCCCTCGGGCTGAGGAAACATGAGGTAAAATTTTAAATTTTTGGGGAAATCTGAGGTAAAAGTTGAATTTTTTTGGAAAACATGAGGTAAATATTGAAAATTTAGTGAAAAAATTAGGTAAAAATCAAAATTTTTTGGCAAAAAACGAGGTGAAAATTGAAATTTTTGAGGGAAAAATGAGTTACAAATCAAAGTTTTCAAGGAAACATGAGGTAAAAACTGAATTTTTGAGGGAAATATGAGGTAAAAATTGGATTTTTTGGGGAAATGTGAGGTAAAAGTTGAACTTTTGGGGGAAAAATGAGATAAAAAGTGAGTTTTTTGGAGAAAACATGAGCCAAAAACTGGATTTTTGAAGGGGAAATGAGGTAAAAATGGAATTTTTTGTGAGGAAAGGAGTTAAAAACAAGATTTTTTGAGAGAAATGTGAGGTAAAAATGGGAACTTGATGAAATATGAGATAAAATGCACTTTTTGGGGAAAAATGAACTAAAAATTAAAAATTGGCAGGGAAAAAAGGGTCGAAAAATAAATTTTTGTCAAAAAATATGCAGTAAACACTCAATTTTTAGGGACAAATGTGAGATAAAAGTTGAAATTTTTTGAGTAAACGTGAGGTAAAACAAAATTTTTGGAGGAATGTGAGAGAAAAATTAAATTTTTTAGTAACGTATGTCATAGAATCCATTTTTTTCGGGAAAAAATGAGGTAAGAATCAACATTTTTGGACAAAATATGAGGTAAAAACTGAATTTTTAGGGCAAAATATGAGGTAAAAGATGAAATTTTTGGTGAAATGTGAGCTAAAAGTTGATTTTTTTTTAAATGTGAGGTAAATATTGAAATTTTGAAGGAAAAATGAGGTAGAAAGTGAGTTTTTTGGGGAAAATATGAGGCAAGAACTGAATTTTTAGGGGGAAATGTGAGGTAAAAATGCAATTTTTTGTGGGCAATGTGAAGTAAAAATCGAAATTTTTGATAAAATACATCACACAGTATTTTTTTGGTGAAAAAATGAGATAAAAATCAAAATTTTTTGGCCAAATATGATATAGAAAGTGAATTTTTGAAGACATTATGAGATAAAAATTGAAGTTTTTGAAGAAATGTGAGGTAAAAATAGAATTTTTTTTTGAAAATGTGAGGTAAAAGTTAAGTTTTTCAGAGAATCATGAGGTAAAAACTCCACTTTTTGGGGAAATCTGAAGTAAAAACTTCAATTTTGGGGAAACATGAAATAAAAATTGAATTTTTTTTAGAAAAAAGGAGATAAATACTAAAGTGTTTGACAAAGAATGAGGTAAATATCAAATTTGGTAAAGAAAATTTCACTTATAAACTGAATTTTTGAAAAAATTTGACATAAACACTGAAATTTTTGACAAATGACGCAAAAAATTAAATTTTTCACGGAAAATTTTCTTCAAAATTCCCATTTTTTACCCAAAATTCCCAAATTTTTCCCTCAAATTTCCCAAAAATTCCCAATTTGGAGTTCCTCTGAACCACCGAAAATTCCCAATTTTTGACCAAAAATTCCCAATTCTTCCTCCCAAAATTCAATTTTTTTCACTCAAAATCCTCAATTTTTCACTCAAAATTCCCAGTTTATATAAAACTCCATTTTTTCTCCCCAAAATCTCCATTTTTTTCACTGAAAATCCTCAGTTTTTCACCTAAATTCCTCATTTTTTAACCCAAAATGATTATTTTTTCATTTAAAATCGTTAAACCTTCGCTGATAATTTTTTCCTATCTGAATTTCAATTTTTGATACAAAATCCTTTTTTTTTTACTTCAAATGTGACTTTTTTCAAAATTAATTTCTTCCACAAAATCCATTTTTCTCCTCAAAACATCCCCAAGATCCTCCATTTTTTACTCAAAATCCTAATTTTTACTCCAAATTCTCTTTTTTTTTCCATTTAAAATCCTCACTTTTTCACCGAAAAACTTTTCACTTAAAAAAATCTTTTTTTGACATAAAAACCTCATTTTTTGACATAAAATCCTCATATTTTGACCTAAAAATGTCATTTTTTCACCGAAAATCTTCATTTTTTCACCAAAAAATTCCAAAATTTTTCCCAAAATTCTGTATTTTACCCAAAATTTCCTCTTCAAATTCTAATTTCTTAACCCAAAATCATCATTTTTTCAACTAAAATCTTTTTTTTCACCTAAAATCCTCATTTTTTGACCTAAAAATGTCATTTTTTCACCAAAAATCTTCATTTTTTCACCAAAAAATTCCAAAATTTTTCCCAAAAACCAAAATTTTTTTACCCAAAATTTCCTCTTCAAATTCCAAATTCTTTACCAAAATTCCCATCTTTTTCACCTAAAATCCTCATTTTTTCCACCAAAAATCCTCATTTTTTCACCCAAAAATGTCATTTTTTCACCGAAAATGTCATTTTTTCACCGAAAATCTCCAAATTTTCCCTCCAAATTCTCAATTTTTAAGCATTCCAATTTTCCTCTTAAAAATCCTCATTTCTTCACCCAAAATCATCATTTTTTTCATCTAAAATCCTCATTTTTTGACCTAGAAATGTCATTTTTTGACGTAAAAATGTCATTTTTTCACCGAAAATCTTCATTTTTTCACCAAAAAATTCCAATTTTTTCCCCAAAATTCCAAAAAAATCCGAATTTTTTTACCCAAAATTCCAAATTCTTTACTAAAATTCCCATCTTTCTCACCTAAAATCCTTGTTTTTTGACCTAAAATCCTCATTTTTTGACCTAAAAACCTCATTTTTTCACCGAAAATCTTCATTTTTTCACCAAAAAATCCCAAATTTTTTCCCAAAATTCCAAATTTCCTCACCTGCAGCGCCCTGGCCGCCACATCCTCGGGAATGGCGAAGAAAGCGTCGTCCAAATCCAAAGTTTGGAGTTCAACTTTTCCCCCCAAATTCTCATTTTTTCCCCCAAATTCTCATTTTTTCACTAAAATTTCCAATTTTTTACCGAAACTCTGAATTTTTTCCCCAAAACTCCCCATTTTTCCACTCAAAATTCTCATTTTTTCACTAAAAATTTCCATTTTTTTACCAAAACTCTGAATTTTTCCCCCAAGAATTCCAACTTTTCCCCCCAAAATTCCAAACTTTTCACCTAAAATTTGCATTTTTCCACCTAAAATCTCCGTTTTTTTCACTCAAAATCCTCATTTCTTCACCCAAAATCATCTTTTTTTTCACCTAAAATCCTCTTTTTTTTCCACCAAAAATCCTCATTTTTTGACACAAAATCTTCATTTTTTCACCAAAAATCTTCATTTTTTCACCGAAAATCTCCAAATTTTCCCTCCAAATTCTCAATTTTTAAGTATTCCAATTTTCCTCTTAAAAATCCTCATTTCTCCACAGAAAATCCTCATTTTTTGACATAAAATCCTCATTTTTGACCTAGAAATGTCATTTTTTGACGTAAAAATGTCATTTTTTTCACCGAAAATCTTCATTTTTTCACCAAAAAATTCCAAATTTTTTCCCAAAATTCCCAAAAAATCCGAAATTTTTTACCCAAAATTCCAAATTCTTCACCAAAATCCTCATCTTTTTCACCTAAAATCCTTTTTCTTCACCAAAAATCCTCATTTTTTGACCTAAAATCCTCATTTTTTCACCAAAAATCTTCATTTTTTCACCAAAAATTTCCAATTTTTTTTCCAAAATTCCAAAAAAATCCGAAGTTTTTTACCCAAAATTCCAAATTCTTCACCAAAATCCCCATCTTTTTCACCTAAAGTCCTCATTTTTTTCCACTGAAATTCCTCATTTTTTGACCTAAAAATCTCATTTTTTCACCAAAAAATGCCAAAATTTTTCCCAAAATTCCGTATTTTACCCAAAATTTCCTCCCAAAATTCCAAATTTTTTACCAAAATTGCCATCTTTTTCACCTAAAATCCTCATTTTTTTCCCCAAAAATCCTCTTTTTTTGACCTAGAAATGTCATTTTTTCACCAAAAATCCAAATTTTTTCACCTAAAATCTCCAAATTTTCCCTCCAAATTCTCAATTTTTAAGCATTCCAACTTTCCTCTTAAAAATCCTCATTTTTTGACGCAAAATCCTCATTTTTTCACCTAAAATCCTCATTTTTTCACCGAAAACCTTCATTTTTTCACCAAAACACTTCATTTTTTCACCAAAAATCCTCAATTTTTTCCCAAATTTTCCCAAAATTTTCCTCCACATTTTCAATTTTTAAGTATTCCAATTTTGCTCCTAAAAATCCTCATTTTTTGACATAAAAACCTCATTTTTTGACCTAAAATCCTCATTTTTTCACCCAAAAATGTCATTTTTTCACCAAAAATCTTCATTTTTTCACCTAAAATTTCCAAATTTTTTCCTCCAAATTCTCAATTTTTAAGCATTCCAATTTTCCTCCTAAAAATCCTCATCTTTTGACACAAAAACCTCATTTTTTCACCTAAAAATGTCATTTTTTCACGTAAAAATGTCATTTTTTCACCAAAAATCTTCATTTTTTTTTTAAATTTTCCCCAAAAAATCCCAAATTTTTTTACCTGCAGCGCCCTGGCCGCCACGTCCTCGGGAATGGCGAAGAAAGCGTCGTCCAAATCCAAAGTTTGGAGCTCGTCGTGGGTGGAGAAGAAGAGGAGAAACAAACAATCCTCGGCGCCGACGTTTTTGATCCAATGAACGAAATTCTTGGGGAAAAAAATCACCTGACCTGCCGAGACGTTGTAGGTGACGAGCTCGGAATTGTCTGGGCCCAAAATTCCGATCCAGGCTGAGCCCTGGGAGAAAAAGAAAAAAAAAATTAAATTTTTTGGGCGAAAATTTGGAATTTTTTGGCAAAAAATCGGATTTTTTAAGGTATTTTTGGTGGAAAAAATGTTTATTTTCTTCAAAAAAATCAACTTTTTTTACAAAAAAGTTGTGTTTTTGTTAGAAAAACGAAACAATTTTTTGGGGAAAAATATCAAGATTTTTTTCGAGCGAGAAAAATGAGAATTTTTGGGGAAAATGGGGTTTTGAAGAAAAAAAATTGAGTATTTTTTAAACAAAATATTTGACTATTTTTCCAGAAATAAATTGGAAATTTTTGAGAAAAAACTCAGGAGTTTCTAAGAAAAAAAAAATTCACAAATTTTTAAGGAAAAAGTTGGAGTTTTTAGAGAAAAAAATTAAATTTTTTTTTACATTTTTTGGGTAAAAATAGGGATTTTTGGAGCAGTTTTTTGGGGAAAAAATGAGGTTTTTTTAATAGGAAAAAGCAGGGATTTTTTTCTTTCAAAAAATTGGAATTATTGAGGAAAAAAAATGAGAATTATTGGGGAAAAAGCTGAGAATTTTTGGAGTAAAATTGGAATTTTTGGGGGAAAAAGACAAAAGGGCCCAAAATTCCTATCCAGGCTGAACCCTGGGGAAAAAAGAAAAAAAAAATGAAATTTTTTGGGCGAAAATTCGATTTTTTTTTGGCGTTTTTTGCATAAAAATCGGTTAATTTTTGGTAAAAAAATGAGATTTTTTGAGATGAAAATTCAGAATTTTTGAAGAGAAAAATGAGAATATTGTGGAGAGAAAAAGAGGATTTTTTCAGAGCAATATTGGGGTTTTTTTGGGAAAAATTTAGGTATTTTTTGGGAAAATATTGGATTTTTTTTGGGAAAAATGAGCTCATGACGTTGTAGGTAACGAGTTCTGAATTATCTGGGCCCAAAATTCCGATCCAGGCTGAGCCCTGGGAAAAAAAGAAAAAAAAAATTAAATTTTTTGGGTGAAAATTGGGGTTTTTTTGGAAAAAAATCGGATTTTTTAAGGCATTTTTGGTGGAAAAAATGTTAATTTTCTTCCAAAAAATTAAATTTTTTTAGAACAAAATTCTATTTTTCTTAGAAAAACAAAACAATTTTTTTGGGAGAAATATCAAGAATTTTTTCAGGCAAGAAAAATGATAATTTTTTTGGGGAAAATGGGGTTTTGAAGAAAAAAAATTGAGTATTTTTTAAACAAAATATTTGACTATTTTTCCAGAAATAAATTGGAAATTTTTGAGAAAAAACTCAGGAGTTTCTAAGAAAAAAAAAATTCACAAATTTTTAAGGAAAAAGTTGGAGTTCTTAGAGGAAAAAATTAGAATTTTTTTTACATTTTTTGGGTAAAAATTGGGATTTTTGGAGCAGTTTTTTGGGGAAAAACCTGAACTTTTTGGGGAAAAAATGAGATTTTTTAATGAAAAAAAAATTGAGATTTTTTTGTAACAAAAATCGGAATTAGTGAGGAAAAAATTAGGAATTATTGGGGAAAAAGCTGAGAATTTTTGGAGTAAAATCGGAATTTTTGGGGGAAAAGACAAAAGGACCCAAAATTCCGATCCAGGCAGAGCCCTGGGAAAAAAAGAAAAAAAAAAATTCAATTTTTGGGCAAAAATTCGATTTTTTTGGCGTTTTTTGCATCAAAATCGGTTAATTTTTGGCAAAAAAATGGGATTTTTTGAGATGAAAAATCCGAATTTTTGAAGAGAAAAAATGAGAATATTCTGAGAAGAAAAAGAGAATTTTTTCAGAAGGATATTGGGGTTTTTTTGGGAAAAATTTAGGTATTTTTTGGCAAAAAATCGGATTTTTTAAGGCATTTTTGGTGGAAAAAAATGTTAATTTTCTTCAAAAAAATCGAATTTTTTTACAAAAATATTTTGTTTTTCTCAGAAAAATAAAAGAATTTTTTGGGGAAAATACCCGAAATTTTTGGGTGGGAAAAGTGAGAGTTTTTGGAGAAAAATTCGATTTTTTTAAGAAAAAAACTGAGTATTTTTTGAGAACGATTTGAGTATTTTTTGAGAAAAAACTTCGGACTTTTTACAAAAAAAAATTGGAATTTTTAAGAAAAAAATCCGTAATTTTTAAAATAAAACTGAGGAATTATTTTAGAAAAAAATTAGAATTTTTAAAGTATTTTTTGGGAAAAAATTGGATTTTTTTGGGGATATTTTCCAGGGAAACAAACCCAATTTTTTTTTTTTTTTTGAAACATTGACAAATGTCATGAAAAGAAAAAAAAGAGAATTTTCCAGAAAAAAGTGGAAAATATTTGGGGAAAAAACTCGGAATTTTTGGGGAAAAAAGGAGAATTTTTTTGTAAAAAAATTGGAATTTTTGGGAAAAATGAGCTCATGACGTTGTAGGTGACGAGTTCGGAGTTGTCTGGGCCTAAAATTCCTATCCAGGCGGAGCCCTGGGAGAAAAAGAAAAAAAAATGAAATTTTTTGGGCGAAAATTTGGAATTTTTTGGCAAAAAAATCGGATTTTTTAAGGCATTTTTGGTGGAAAAAATGTTAATTTTCTTTTAAAAAATTGAATTTTTTTGCAAAAAAATTTCATTTTTCTCAGAAGAATGAAAGATTCTTTTTTCAAAAATGTCCAATTTTTTTTGGCGGGAAAAATAAGAAGTTTTGGAGAAAAATTCGACTTTTAAGAAAAAAATTGAGTATTTTTTGAGAAAAATTTGGGATTTTTTGCAAAAAAAAATTGGAATTTTTAAGAAAAAAATTCGTAATTTTTAAAGAAAAACTCAAATTATTTTACAAAAAAGTTAGAATTTTTGAAGTAATTTTTGGGTAAAAACTGGGGTTTTTTTGGAAAAAAAAATTGATTTTTTTGGCATTTTTTGAAAAAAAAATTGTTAATTTCCTTCAAAAAACTTGACTTTTTTTACAAAAAAATTTCATTTTTCTCAGGAAAACTTAAGAATTTTGTTTGGAAAAAAAAAAAGCCAAGTTTTTTGGGAGGGAAAAATGAGAGTTTTTGGAGAAAAATGAGATTTTTAAGAAAAAAATTGAGTATTTTTTAAGAACGATTTGAGTATTTTTTGAGGAAACGCTTGGGAATTATTGGCAAAAAAAAAAATTGGAATTTTTAAGAGAAAAATCCGTAATTTTTAAAGAAAAACTCAGGAATTATTTTACAAAAAAAAAATCGAGTTTTTAAAGTATTTGGGAAAAAATTGGATTTTTTGGGGATATTTTTCAGGAAAACAAACCCAATTTTTTTTTTGGGAAATATTGACAAATGTCATGAAAAGAAAAAAAAGAGAATTTTCCAGAAAAAAGTGGAAAATATTTGGGGAAAAAACTCGGAATTTTTGGGGAAAAAAGGAGAATTTTTTTGTAAAAAAAATTGGAATTTTTGGGAAAAATGAGCTCATGATGTTGTAGGTGACGAGCTCGGAGTTGTCTGGACCTAAAATTCCTATCCAGGCTGAGCCCTGGGAGAAAAAGAAAAAAAAATGAAATTTTTTGGGTGAAAATTGAGGTTTTTTTTTGAAAAAAATCTGATTTTTTAAGGCATTTTTGGTGGAAAAAATGTTAATTTTCTTCAAAAAAATTGAATTTTTTCACAAAAAAGTTTCATTTTTCTGAGAAGAACTTAAGAATTTTGTTTGGAAAAAAAAGCCAAGTTTTTTGGGAGGGAAAAATGAGAATTTTTGGGGAAAATGAGAGTTTTGAAGAATAAAAATTGAGCATTTTTTAAACAAAATATTTGAGTATTTTTCAAGAAATAAATTAGAGATATTTGAGAAAAAACTCAGGAGTTTCTAAGAAAAAAAAAATCACAAATTTTTAAGTAAAAATTTGGAGTTTTTAGAGAAAAAAATTAAATTTTTTTTTACATTTTTTGGGTAAAAATAGGGATTTTTGGAGCAGTTTTTTGGGGAAAAAATGAGGTTTTTTTAATAGGAAAAAGCAGGGATTTTTTTCTTTCAAAAAATTGGAATTATTGAGGAAAAAAAATGAGAATTATTGGGGAAAAAGCTGAGAATTTTTGGAGTAAAATTGGAATTTTTGGGGGAAAAAGACAACAGGACCCAAAATTCCGATCCAGGCAGAGCCCTGGGGAAAAAAGAAAAAAAAATTCAATTTTTTGGGCGAAAATTCGATTTTTTTTGGCGTTTTTTGCACCAAAACCGGTTAATTTTTGGCAAAAAAATGAGATTTTTTGAGATGAAAAATCAGAATTTTTGAAGAGAAAAATGAGAATATTGTGGGGAGAAAAAGAGGATTTTTTCAGAATGATATTGGGGTTTTTTTAGGAAAAATTTAGGTATTTTTTGGCAAAAAATCGGATTTTTTAAGGCATTTTTGGTGGAAAAAATGTTAATTTTCTTCCAAAAAATTAAATTTTTTTAGAACAAAATTCTATTTTTCTTAGAAAAACAAAACAATTTTTTTGGGAGAAATATCAAGATTTTTTTCAGGCAAGAAAAATGATAATTTTCTGGGGAAAATGGGAGTTTTAAGAAAAAAATTTGAATATTTTTTGAGAAAAAATTTGACTATTTTTTGAGGAAAAACTCAGAGCGTTCGGCAAAAAAAAAATTGGAATTTTTAGGAAAAAAAAATTGTCAAATTTTAAAATAAACCTCAGCAATTCTTGGAGGAAAAAAATGAGAATTTCTGAAGTATTTTTTGGGGTAAAAATTGGGATTTTTGGAGCATTTTTGGGGAATAAAAAAGCAATGCCTTCTGAAAAAAATTGAGATTTTTTAATTTAAAAAAAGAGGCTTTTTTGTAACAAAAACAGGACTTATTGAGGAAAAAAAATTTTACATTTTTTGGGCGAAAATTCGATTTTTTGGGCGTTTTTTGCATAAAAATCGGTGAATTTTTGGCAAAAAAATGGGATTTTTTGAGATGAAAATTCAGAATTTTTGAAGCGAAAAATGAGAATATTGTGGGGAGAAAAAGAGGATTTTTTCAGAATGATATTGGGGTTTTTTTAGGAAAAATTTAGGCATTTTTTGGCAAAAAATCGGATTTTTTAAGGCATTTTTGGAGAAAAAATGTTAATTTTCTTTTAAAAAATTGAATTTTTTTGCAAAAATATTTCGTTTTTCTCAGAAAAATAAAAGAATTTTTTGGAAAAATACCCAATTTTTTTTGGCGGGAAAAATGAGAGTTTTTGGAGAAAATTTTGATTTTTTAAGAAACAAATTGAGTATTTTTTGAGAAAAATTTGGGATTTTTTGCAAAAAAAATTAGAATTTTTAAGAAAAAAATTCATAATTTTTAAAGAAAAACTCAAATTATTTTACAAAAAAGTTAGAATTTTTAAAGTAATTTTTGGGTAAAAACTGGGGTTTTTTTTGGAAAAAAAAATTGATTTTTTTGGCATTTTTTGAAAAAAAAATTGTTAATTTCCTTCAAAAAACTTGACTTTTTTAACAAAAAAATTTCATTTTTCTCAGGAAAATATAAGAATTTTTTTGGAAAAATACCCAATTTTTTTTTGGCGGGAAAAATGAGAGTTTTTGGAGAAAAATGAGATTTTTTAAGAAAAAAATTGAATATGTTTTGAAAATGATTTGAGTATTTTTTGAGGAAAAACTTGGGAATTATACCAAAAAAAAATTAGAATTTTTAAGAGAAAAACTTGTAATTTTTAAAGTAAAACTGAGGAATTATTTTAGAAAAAAATTCGAATTTTTAAAGTATTTTTTGGGAAAAAATTGGATTTTTTTGGGGATATTTTCCAGGGAAACAAACCCAATTTTTTTTTTTTTTTTGAAACATTGACAAATGTCATGAAAAGAAAAAAAAGAGAATTTTCCAGGAAAAAATGGAAAATATTTGGGGAAAAAACTCGGAATTTTTGGGGAAAAAAGGAGAATTTTTTTGTAAAAAAATTGGAATTTTTGGGAAAAATGAGCTCATGATGTTGTAGGTGACGAGCTCGGAGTTGTCTGGACCTAAAATTCCGATCCAGGCGGAGCCCTGGGAGAAAAAGAAAAAAAAAATTAAATTTTTTGGGTGAAAATTGGGGTTTTTTTGGAAAAAAATCGGATTTTTTAAGGTATTTTTGGTGGAAAAAATGTTAATTTTCTTCAAAAAAATTGAATTTTTTCACAAAAAAGTTTCATTTTTCTGAGAAGAACTTAAGAATTTTGTTAGGAAAAAAAAGCCAAGTTTTTTGGGAGGGAAAAATGAGAATTTTTGGGGAAAATGGGGTTTGAAGAAAAAAAATTGAGTATTTTTTAAACAAAAAATTGGAGTATTTTTCGAGAAAAAAAATTGGAAATTTTTGAGAAAAAACCCAGGAGTTTCTAGGAAAAAAAAAATCACAATTTTTAAAGTAAAACTTTGGAGTTCTTTGAGAAAAAAATTAGATTTTTTTTTACATTTTTTGGGTAAAAATTGGGATTTTTGAAACAGTTTTTTGGGGAAAAAATGAGATTTTTTTAATGGGAAAAAAACGGTTTTTTTTAAATTTCAAAAATTGGAATTATTGAGGAAAAAAATAGAGAATTATTGGGGAAAAAACTGAGAATTTTTTGAGTAAAATTCCACCCTGGAAAAAAAATTATTAAAAAAATTAAAATTTTTGGGCAAAAATTCGATTTTTTTTGGTGTTTTTTGCACCAAAACCGGTTAATTTTTGGCAAAAAAATGAGATTTTTTGAGATGAAAAATCAGAATTTTTGAAGCGAAAAATGAGAATATTGTGGGGAAAAAAAGAGGATTTTTTCAGAGCAATATTGGGGTTTTTTTAGGAAAAATTTAGGCATTTTTTGGCAAAAAATCGGATTTTTTAAGGCATTTTTTGACAAAAAAAAGTTAATTTTCTTTTAAAAAATTGAATTTTTTTACAAAAACATTTCATTTTTCTCACGAAAATAAAAGAATTTTTGGGGAAAATACCCAAATTTTTTGGGCAAGAAAAATGAGAGTTTTTGGAGAAAATTTTGATTTTTTAAGAAACAAATTGAGTATTTTTTGAGAAAAATTTGGGATTTTTTGCAAAAAAAATTAGAATTTTTAAGAAAAAAATTCATAATTTTTAAAGAAAAACTCAAATTATTTTACAAAAAAGTTAGAATTTTTAAAGTAATTTTTGGGTAAAAACTGGGGTTTTTTTGGAAAAAAAAATTGATTTTTTTGGCATTTTTTGAAAAAAAAATTGTTAATTTCCTTCAAAAAACTTGACTTTTTTAACAAAAAAATTTCATTTTTCTCAGGAAAATATAAGAATTTTTTTGGGGAAAATACCCAATTTTTTTTGGCGGGAAAAATGAGAGTTTTTGGAGAAAAATGAGATTTTTTAAGAAAAAAACTGAGTATTTTTTGAGAAAAGATTTGAATATTTTTTGAGGAAAAATCCAGAGCGTTCGGCAAAAAAAAAATTGGAATTTTTAGGAAAAAAAAATTGTCAAATTTTAAAATAAACCTCAGCAATTCTTGGAGGAAAAAATGAGAATTTCTGAAGTATTTTTTGGGGTAAAAATTGGGATTTTTGGAGCAGTTTTGGGGAATAAAAAAGCAATGCCTTTCGAAAAAAAGAGATTTTTTAATAAAAAAAGACGATTTTTTTGAAACAAAAATTCGGACTTATTAAGGAAAAAAAAACTAAATTTTTTGAGCAAAAATTCGATTTTTTTTGGCGTTTTTTGCATAAAAATCGGTGAATTTTTGGCAAAAAAATGGGATTTTTTGAGATGAAAAATCGGAATTTTTGAAGCGAAAAATGAGAATATTGTGGGGAAAAAAAGAGGATTTTTTCAGAATGATATTGGGGTTTTTTTAGGAAAAATTTAGGCATTTTTTGGCAAAAAAATCGGATTTTTTAAGGCATTTTTGGTGAAAAAAATGTTAATTTTCTTCAAAAAAATTGAATTTTTTGACAAAAATATTTTGTTTTTCTCAAAAAAAAAATAAAAGAGTTTTTTTGGAAAAATACCCGATTTTTTTGGGTGGAAAAAGTGAGAGTTTTTGGAGAAAAATGAGATTTTTTAAGGAAAAAACTGAGTATTTTTTGAGAATGATTTATTTTTTTGAGGAAAAAATTGGGAATTATTGGCAAAAAAAATTGGAACTTTTAAGAGAAAAATTCGTGATTTTTAAAGAAAAACCGAGGAATTTTTTTAGAAAAAAATTGGAATTTTTAAAGTAATTTTTGGGAAAAAATTCGGAATTTTTTGGGAAAAAATCGGGTTTCTTGCGTATTTTTAGAAGGAAAAAAAACCGATTTTTTTTTCTTTTTTTTTTTGAGAAATATTGAGAATTTTATGGGAAAAAAAAATTGATTCTTTCGGGGATGTTTGTCAGGAAAAAATCAGGAGTTTTTATTAGAAAAAAAACAAGACTGTCGAGAAAAAAATACCAGAAATTCCGGGTGGTTTCTGGCAAAAAATTGGTATTTCTTTGAGAAAAAAAAAGGAATTTTTTTTGGGAAAAACTGGGAGAGATTTAGGGAAAAAACAGACAAATTTTCAGGAGAAAACGAGAATTTTTTTTGGAAAAAATCTAAGAAATTTTTGGGTATTTTTAGGGCAAAAAATGAGAATGTTTCGAAGAAATCAGATCTTGCTGGAAAAAAACTGGAAGTTGTTTGAGGAAAAAAATGGGAATTTTCTGGAAAAATGTTGGAATTTTTGCAAAAAATTGAGGGTTTTTTTTAGGGGGGAAAAAAAAGGTAATTTTTTGGGGAAGGAGCCTCGAAAAAATGACCAAAAAAACAGGAAAAAATGCTAAAAATTCCCCTCAAAAAAGGAAAAAAATTGAGAAAAATAAGAAAAATTAACTGAAGGAAATATCTACGCTCGTTATTCTTAAAATCCCCAAAGTAATTTTGGATTTTCTGGAATTGATGTTTGAGTCAAAAGTGAGTTCTCAGAAAAATCCCTAAACGTTCCAAAAAAATTCTGAAAAAATCCCCCAGAAATGTCCCAAAATTCTAAAAAAAACCTCCAGAAAATTTCTCAAAAATATCTCCACAAACTCCCCAAAAAATCAGGAAAAAAAAAACAGAGAAATTGCAGAAAAAACCCTCAAAAAAATTTCCCCAAAAAACTGGAAACCCAAAAAAAAAAATCTGAAAAAAACCACAAAAAATTCCCTAAAAAAAACTCCCCAAAAATCAGAAATGATAAAAAAAAATTCTGAACATTTGGTTAAAATCCTGAAAAAAAAACTTTAAAAAACTTCTGTAAAAAAGCAAAAAACATTCAGGAAACATCTTAAAAAAACGCAAAAAATTGAGTAAAAAGAAGAAAAAAAAACAAACCAAAAATGAGGAAGAAATAAAGAAAAAACTCAAAAAAATCAGGAAAATACGCAGCGAAACCGCAAAGAAATGAGAAAAAATGTTAAAAAAGAAAAAAAAACAGGAAAAATGGAAAAATTGGAAAAAAATCTAAATAAACCAGAAAATATAGCAGCAAAAAATCTAACAAAATTTAAAAAAAAACAAAAAAGAAAAGGGAAAAAAAATCCAAAAAAATTGAAAAAAAAATCTTTAAAAAACCTAGAGGAATCCCAGAAAAAAATCCTGAAAAACCCTGAAGGATGGAAATTAATTAGCTGGAATAAATATTCATGCTCATTAGCATTAAAATGCTAATGAGGCGCTTGGAGTCCTTGAGTTTTTATTCTCAAAGTGCCAAAAGTCATTTTGGACTCTCTGGAGTTGAGGCTTGAGCCAAAGCTGAGCTCTCACTGAAATCCCCAAAAATTCCCCAAAAAAATTCCCCAAAAAATTCCCCAAAAAATCACTAAAAAATCCCCAAAAATTCCCTGAAAAATTCCCAAAAATTCCCCCAAAAATTCCCCAAAAATTCTCAAAAAATCTGAAAAAAATCTGAAAAAAATAGAAAAGAAACTGTAAAGAAATGTTCTACAAATGCCAAAAAAATCTTCAAAAAAAAATTTCAAAAATGGGAAAAAAAAAGGAAAAAAACTCAAAAAAATCCTAAAAAACTGCAAAAAAAAATCCTTAAAAATAGGAAAAATTTGGAAAGGAATCCTAAAAAAAATATAAAAATTGGAAAAATATTGGGAAAAAATTGAAAAAATCCTGAAAAATGAGAAAAAATTGGAATAATATTGGGAAAAAAAACCTAAAAAAACAGAAAAAATTAGAAAAAAATATGGAAAAAATTTTAAAAACAATTGACGAAAATGGAAAAAAACTGGAACCAAATTCCCCAGAAATCATAAAAAAATAGGAAAAAACCCTAAAAAAAAAATTCCTAAAAAATGGGAAAAAGTGAAAAAAAAACCTAAAAAAATGGGAAAAAAAATCCGAAAAAAATGCGAAAAAAAATTTTAAAAAAACGCAAAAAAATTCGGAAAAAACTCATAAAAATCCCCAAAAAAACCCCAAAAAAATCCCAAAAAATCACAAAAAAAACCCCCCAAAAAACTCACTAAAAAATCCCAAAAATTCACCCAAAACTTCCCCCAAAAAATTGTATGAAAAATATATCAAAATATATCAAAAATTGTCCAAAAAATAGCCAAGAAATGTAAAAAAATTGGAAAAAAAATGCAAAAGGAAAAAAAAGACAAAATATCAGAAAAAAATTTTTAAAAAAATCAATAAAATTATGAATAAGAAAACAATAATTAAAAATAACCACAAAAAGCAAAAAAAGAAACAGAAAAAACAAAAAAAAAAATTCAGGAAAAAAACAGAAAAAAAAAAAAAGGAAAAAATTAAAAAAAAAAAAAAAGGGGGAAAAAATAAAAAAAAAAAAAAACCAATAAAAGTCTGGAAAGAAATTGAAAAAAATCTGAAAAAAACCTGAAAAATCGAAAAAAAATGCTAAAAAAAGGGGAAAAAACCTGAAAGAAATACAAAAAAAAGGAAAAAACATGAAAAAATCAGAAAATTGTCCTAAGAAAAGGGAAAAAAATTTCTTAAAAATTCTTTAAAATGGGAAAAAATTTGGAAAAAAGATTGGAAAAAAAGCCTAAAGAAATGGGGAAAAATCCTAAAAGAAATCACAAAAAACGCTAAAGAAATTCACAAAAGATCCTAAAAAACTGAAAAAATTACAATAAAAAAATGTAAAAAAAATCCTAAAAATACACAAAATGATGCCTTAAAAATAAAAAAAAAAATTCAAAAGAAATTTGAAAAAAATTCGAAAAAAAATCCAAAAAAATAAAAAAAAAATCCTAAAAAATATAAAAAAAACCCCAAAAAATCCAGAAAAAATTCAGAATAATTACCTGGAGTAAAATATCCATGCTCGTTAGCGTTGAAATGCCAATGAGGAGCTCTCAATCCTCGACTTTTAATCCTCAGAGTGCCAAAAGTCATTTTGGACCTCTCTGGAGTTGATGCTCGAGCCAAAGCTGAGCTCTCACTGAAATCCCCAAAAATTCCCCAAAAAATTCCCCAAAAAATCCCAAAAATTCCCCAAAAAATTCCCAAAATATCCTAACGAACTTGGAAAAAATTCTTCTAAAAATTACAAAAAATTCTGAAAAATTTTCCAAAAAACACCGGGGGGAAAAAAAAACAACGCAAAAAAATTGGGAAAAAAATCTGAAATAAAGGTGAAAACAACAGGAAAAAAATCCTGAAGAAATCGCAAAAAAAAAAAAAAGAAAAAGTTATGAAAAAATTCAGAAAAAACGTGAAAAAAATCTAAATGGAAAAAAATGGAAAAAAAATTCTTAAAAATCGGAGAAAATTGGCAAAAAAATGGAAAAAAATCGGAAAAGGATTGGAAAAAATCAGAAAAAAAATCCTTAGAAAAAAAAAAGGAAAACAGAAAAAACCGAAAAAAAAAAAAGTAGAATCAGAAAATACTTGGAAAAAAACCTTAAAAAAAAGGGGAAAAATCCTGAAAAAATTCACAAAAAAATCTAAAAAAAAGAAAAAAATATAACAGAAAAATTCTAAAAAAAAAAATCGAAAAATACACAAAAAGAGCTCTAAAAAATTAAAAAAAAATTTGAAAAAAATCCTAAAAAAAATCCTAAAAATCTTAAAAAAATGCTAAAAAAAGGCTAAAAAATTCCCTGGAAAAACCAGAAAAACCCCCAAAAAATTCAAATTAATTACCTGCAGAAGATATCCATGCTCGTTAGGCGTTGAAGTGCCAATGAGGAGCTCGAAGTCCTCGACTTTTAATCCTCAAAGTGCCAAAGTCATTTTGGGACTCTCTGGAGTTGAGGCTCGAGCCAAAGCTGAGCTCTCACTGAAATCCCCAAGAATTCCCCAAAAAATTCCCCAAAAATTCCCAAAAAAATCTGAGAAAAATTCCCAAGAATTCCCTGAAAAATTCCCCAAAAATTCCCCCAAAAATTCCCCAGAAATTGGAAAAAAAATGGAAAAAAATCTGAAAAAAATCTGAAAAAAATAGAAAAAAAGCTGTAAAGAAATGTTCTACGAATGCCAAAAAAATCATCCAAAAAAATTTCAAAAATGGGAAAAAATGGAAAAAAATGTGGAAAAAAACCCTAAAGAAATGGGAAAAATTGAAAAAAAAAATCCTTAAAAATTGTAAAAATTTGGAAAGAAACTCTAAAAAAATGAGAAAAAATTGGAAAAATTTTGGGAAAAAATCCTAAAAAATGGGAAAAAATTGGAAAAATATTGGGAAGAAATTCTAAAAAATGGGAAAAAAATTAGAAAAAATACAAAAAAAATTCTAAAAAAAATTGACGAAAATGGAAAAAATCGGAACAAAATTCCCAGCAAATCCTAAAAAAATGGGAAAAAAACCTAAAAAAAATTCCTAAAAAAAAATCTTAAAAAAATGGGAAAAAAAGCGAAAAAAAAATCCTAAAAAAATGCGAAAAAAAATCGGAGAAAATTTACAAAAAATCCTAAAAATATCCTAAAAAAAATCCAAAAATCCCCAAAAATTGGAAAAAAAATCGGAAAAAAATAAAATTAATTACCTGGAGTAGATATCCGTGCTCGTTAGCGTTGAAATGCCAATGAGGAGCTCTCAACCCTCGACTCTTTATCCTCAAAGTGCCAAAAGTCATTTTGGATTCCCTGGAGTTGATGCTCGAGCCAAAGCTGAGCTCCTCGGGAGATTCATACTCGGAGGGATTTTGGCGAAATCGAGACCATTGGATCTCTCCACCGGGGTAGGAAAAGACCTAAAAAAGGAAAAAAATGGAGAAAAATGGGGGGAAAATTGGGAGAAAAATTGGGGAAAAATTGGGGGAAATTTGGGAAAAATTGGGGGAAAATTGGGGGAAAGATTTGGGAAAAATTGAGGAAAAATGTGAGGGGAAAATGGTGGAAATTGTGAGGGGAAAAAAGGCGGGAAAATGTGAGGGGAAAAAAGGGCGGGAAAACGTGAGGGAAAATTGGGGGAAAAAATCGGGGGAAAATTGGGGAAAAATGGGGGGAAATTGGGGGAAAATTGGGGGGAAATTGGGGGAAAATTGGGGGAAAATTGGGGGAAAATTGGGGGAAAATGGGGAAAAAATTAGGGGAAAATTAAGAGAAAAATTGGGGGAACACTGAGGAAAAATTGGGGAAATTTGGGGACAAATTGGGGGAAAATTGGGGAAAATTGGGGAAAAATTGGGGAAAATTAGGGAAAAGTTGGGGAAATTTGGGAAAAAATGGGGGAAATTGGGGGAAAACTGGGGGAAAATCGGGGAAATTTGGGGAAAATTGGGGAAAAATTGGGGAAAAAATAAAGAAATTTGGGGAAAAAATGGGGAAAAATGGGGAAAAATGGGGAAAAATGTGAGGGGAAAATCACAGAAATCGTGAGAGGAAAAAAGGGGGGAAAACGTGAGGGGAAAATTGGGGGAAAATTGGGGAAAAACAAAAAAAAACAAGAAAAAACAAAAAGAAAAGGAGGAAAAATGAAAAAAACAGAAAAAAAAGAGGAAGGAAAAAAGGAAAATAAAGAAGAAAAGTGGAAAAAAAGGAGAAAAAATGGAGAAAATGTGAAAAAAGGGGAAAAATTGGGAGGGAAATTGGGAACTTGGGGGAAAATTAGGGAAAAAACGGGGAAAAAACAAACAAAAAGGAGAAAAATGGGGGGAAATGGAGAAAAAATGAGAAAAAAAGGAAGCAAAATGAAGGAAATGGAAGGAAAAAAGGGAAAAAAATTCAAAAAAATAGAAATAAAAGAAGGAAAGTGGAAAAAAGGAAGAGAAAATGCAGAAAAATGAGGAAAAAACAAAGAAAAATGAAGGAAAGGATGAAAAAAATGGAAAAAAAATCCAAAAAAATGGAAAAGAAAGAAGGAAAATGGAAAAAAAGGAGAAAAAATAAAGGAAATGTGAAAAAAAGGGGAAAAAGCAAGGAAAAAACAGGGAAAAAACAAAAAAAAGGAAAAAAATGAAGAAAAAACAGAGAAAAAATGAGGAAAAAATGAAGGAAAATGAAGGAAAAGGAAAGAAAAAAATGGGAAAAAAAAGGAAAAATAAAGAAGTGGAAAGAAATGAGAAAAAATGGAGGAAATGGAGAAAAAATGAGAAAAAAATGAAGAAAAACGAATGAAAAGAAGGAAAAAAATAAAAAAAAATGGAAAAATAAAGAAGAAAAGTGGAAAAAAAGGAAAAAAAATGGAGAAAAATGAGGGGAAAATTAGGGAAAATTAGGGAAAAATTGGGGGAAATTGGGGAAAAAATGGGAAAAATTGGGGGGAAAAATTGGGAAAAAATTGGGGAAAAATTGGGGAAAAAATGAAGAAAATATGGAGAAATTAAGGGGAAAATAGAGAAAAAGAACAAGGAAAAAATTGGGGAAAAAAGGGAAAATTTGGGGAAAATATTGCAGAAAAATTAGGAGAAAATTGGGGAAAATATTGGGAAAAAATAGGAAAAAATTGGGGGAAAAAAGGGGAATTTTAGAAGAAAAAGAAGAAAAAAAATGGGGAAAAATTGAGGGAAAATGGAGAAAAAAAAATTAACATAAACAACAATAAATTTCTAAAATGACAAAAAAAAAAAGAAAAATACAAAAAAAAAGAAAAAAAGAAAGAAGACAATAACACAAGAAAAAACAAAAAAAAATTGTGAAATAATGGGGAAAAGATGGTGAAAAATGGAGGAAAAGGAGACAAAAAATGGAGGAAAAAAGGAAAAATAACGGGGAAAGAATGGGGAAAAAACAGAAAAAAATAGGGAAAAAATGAAGATAATTAAGGAACAAAAAGGAGAAATAAAACCAAAAAACAGAAAAAAGAATAAAAAAAAATAAAGAAAAAGTGAAAAAGAAAAAAGAAAAATAAAGAGAAAAAAAAGAAAAAAAATCAGAACAAATTTGGGGAAAGAAATCCTAAAATATTAAAAAAAAATTAAAGAAGGCAAAGGAAAAAATCCAGAAAAAAAATCCAATTTTTCCCAAATGCTTACCTTGGATTTGCTGAGTTGATGCAGAAATTGGAATTTGGGATCCACGGCAGGTTGGGGAATTTGGGGAATTTCAGGAATTTGGGGAATTTCCGGAACTTTCTGAGGATTTTGGGAAGAATTGAAGATCAAAGCCAAGGCAAGGATGCCAATGGCTGTGGTGAGCAGAGAGGCCAAGAGGCAGAGCAGGAAAAATTTCAGCAGAGAATTCTTTCCAGAAGGTTCCTGAAATTACAAAATAAATTAAAATTATTATGGGGATTTTTAAAGATTTTTTTAGATTTTTTGGCATTTTTTCCAGAATTTTTTGGGGAATTTTTTGAGATTTTTTCGGCTTTTTTTCAGAATTTTTTTAGATTTTTTTGGAGTTTTTTTAGAACTTTTAAAGTAATTTTTTACTATTCTTTTTCACATCTTTTCCAGAACTTTTCTCAAGTTTTTTGGGATTTTTTGGGGATTTTTTGGAATTTTTTGACATTTTTTTCCAGAATTTTTTGGGAATTTTTTGAGATTTTTTGGCACTTTTTCAAAATTTTTTTAGAATTTTTTGTAATATTTTCTGAATTCTTTAAAAGAATTTTTTACTTTTTTTTCAGAGTTTTTCAGAATTCTTTTTTAGATTTTTTTTGGGTTTTTTTGGAGATTTTTTCAGAATTTTTTTAGGTTTTTTTTTTTATTTTCTGGGGATTTTTTCAAAACTTTTTTGAGATTTTTTCAGAATTTTTTGGGAAATTTTTGAGATTTTTTTGGCAATTTCTTGGAATTATTTTTAGGATTTTTTAGAGTGTTTTCCAGAATTTTTTACTTTTTTTTTTCTTTTTCAGAATTTTTTTAGGATTGTTTTGGCATTTTTTCCAGAATTTTTTGGGAATTTTTTGAGATTTTTTGGGCAATTTTTAAGAATTTTTTTAGGATTTTTTGGAGTATTTTTTAGATTTTTTAAAAGAACTTTCTACTTCTTTCATTTCTCATTTTCCCAGAATTTTTTTTAATGTTTTTTTATTTTTTGGGGATTTTTTCAGAACTTTTCCGAGATTTTTTCAGAATTTTTTTGGAATTTTTCAGAATTTTTTGGGATTTTTTCGAGATTTTTTTGGGGCAATTTCTCAGAATTTTTTCAGCATTTTTTGGAATATTTTCCAAAATTTTTTAAGCAACTTTTTACTATTCTTTTCCACATCTTTCTCAAAAATTTTTTTAGGTATTTTTTCATTTTTTGGGGAGTTTTTCAGAATTTTTTGGGAATTTTTCAGAATTTTTGGGGATTTTTTGAGACTTTCTTTGCGATTTTATCAGAATTGTTTTCCATTTCTTCCAGGACTTCCTAGGATTTTTAAAATTTTTTTTTTTTTGTCAGTCTTAGAAAAATTTTTTGGGCATTTTTTCCAGAATTTTAAAAAATTTTTTTTTTATTTTTTAAAGAAACTTTTCTAAATTTCCTGTAATTTTTAAAAGAATTTTTAAAGAATTTTTTGGGGTATTTTTCCACTTTTTTTTTTTTTTATATTTTTCAGAATTATTTTTGGATTTTTTGGGCAATTTTTTGGCTTTTTTTTTGAGGAACTTTTGGGATTTTTTCAGGATTTTTTTAGGATTTTTGAGCTTTTTTTTTAAAATTTTTTTCAGGTTTATTTTCACGAATTTTAAACAATTTTTGGATTAATTTTTCCCAATTTTTCCATGAATTTTTGGCAATTTTTGGATTAATTTTTGCCAATTTTTCCCTGAATTTTTGGCAATTTTTGGATTAATTTTTGCCAATTTTTCCATGAATTTTTGGCAATTTTTGGATTAATTTTTGCCAATTTTTCCCTGAATTTTTGGCAATTTTTGAATTAATTTTTGCCAATTTTTCCATGAATTTTTGGCAATTTTTTTCTCACCTCTCTCCTGCTCCATTCCATCCTCGGCGCCGATTCCGGAACTTTCTCTCCGTGCATTTCAAATGCCAAATTCTCCATTGAATTCCTGAAAAAAAAAACCAAAAAAATTTGATTAAAAATGCCCAAAATTACCCAAATTTGGAACTTTTTTTCCCCTCATATATTACAAATATTTTTCCTCATTTTTAGTTTCTTTTTTTTGTTTTTTTCCTGATTTTTGGGGATTTTCTTAAAATTTTTTTCCTGATTTTTGGATTTTTTCTTCTTATTTTTTTCCTGATTTTTTTTTATTTATTTCTTTTTTCCTAATTTTTGTTTTTTTTTTTTTTCTGATTTTTGTGGGTTTTTTTTAAAATTTTTCCTGATTTTTGGTTTTTTAAAACTATTTTTTTCCTGATTTTTGGGGATTTTCTTTAAATTTTTTTCCTGATTTTTGGATTTTTTTCTTTTTTTTTTTTCTGGATTTTTGTTTTCTTTATTTATTTTTTTTCCCCCTGATTTTTGGGTTTTTTTATTATTTTTTTCCTGATTTTTGGGTTTTTTAATTAGTTTTTTTTCTGATTTTTTTTCCTAATTTTTAGATTTTTTTTTAAACTTTTTTCCTGATTTCTGTTTTTTTAAGTTTTTTTTCCTAATTCTTTTTTTTTTTTTTAATTTTTTCCTAATTTTTAAAGAAACTTTTTTGAGTTTTTCCTTTGCTTTTTGGGGAATTTTTGGGGAGATTTTTCCTCATTTTTTTGAGAATTTTTTTTTTTCAGATGTTTTTCTTATTTTCTAACGATTTTTTTTTGAAATTTTTGGGATTTTTTTCAGATTGAGAGTTTTTCGGGAATTTTTTAGGATTTCTCTAATTTTTCCTAATTTTTTTTTTGTTTTTTCCATGATTTTTAGGGAATTTCTTAAACATTTTTTTGCTAATTTTTCTGCATTTTTTTTCTATTTTTTTCCCTAATTTTTGTGGATTTTTTTCGCATTTTTTCCCTAATTTCTGGGATTTTTTTCGGCATTTTTTCCTAATTTTTGTGGATTTTTTTCTCTTTTTTTTTCCCTAATTTTTGGGAAATTTTTCAACATTTTTTCCCTAAATTTTTGTAGAATTTTTTCACTTTTCCCACTGATTTCTGGGCAATTTTGGGGATTTTTTTTCTGATTTCTTGAGTATTTCTTTGGAATTTTTGGGTTTTTTTTTCCTAATTTTTGGAAGAATTTTTTGGGGATTTTTTCCCAATTTTTTTTTTTTAAAATTTAATTTCCTTAGCACTTTTTCTGATTTTTGGATATTTTTTTCCCTGATTTTTTGGGGGAATTTTTTGGAATTTTTTTTCTGGTTTTTTTGGATTTTTTTCTCTTTTTTTCTGGAGACTTTCTTGAGAATTATTTACAATTCTTTTCTGCCATTTTGGAATTTTTTTTTTTTTTTACATTTTTTGGGGATTTTTTTCCTGATTTTTGCAGGAGTTTCTGGGGAATTTTTTTACATTTTCTGGGGTGGATTTTTTCTAGAATTCTTCAGGATTATTTCAAACACTTTTTAAGAATATTTTTGGGGAATTTTTAAGGTTTTTTTCTGATTTTTTGGACACTTTTTTCTCAATTTCTTTACAATTTTCCACCACTTTGTTAAAAATTTTTTTTCAAATTCTTTCAAAATTTCTTCACAAAACTTTTAAAAAATTATATTTTTACTTTTTTCAGCCAAAAAAACCCCAAAAAATAAGCAAAAAACCCCAAAATTCCTCAATTTTTGAGCCTCTGGACCTGGTTTCCGGCCTGGCCTCGTTGCCATGGCAACCAAAGCCTCAGGAAAAGATTTATTTTCCCAATTTTTCGAATTTTTTCTCTTTTTTTTCCCAATTTTTTGGGTAATTTTTGAGGAATTTTTGGAGGAATTATTTAGGGATTTTTTTTCCTGATTTTTGAGGAAATTTTTGAGGATTTTTTTGGGGATTATTTGGGGATTTTTTGGTGATTTTTGTATGAATTATTGGGATTTTTTCCTTAATTTTTGGGGGGTTTTTTGGGGCATTTCTTTAGATTTTTTTTTCTGAGTTTTTGGGGATTTTTCCCCTAATTTTTGGAGAATTTTTAAAAGTTTTGTTTCTGATTTTTTGTAGATTTTTTCCCCTAATTTTTTGAATTTTTTTTTTTGTTTGTGGTGATTTTTTGGAAAACCTTTTCGGATTTTTTTGTGGTTTTTTTCTGAATTTTTCAGAGTTTTTTTTTTCCTGATTTTTTTAGGATTTTTGAAAGAATTTTTTGCAGAATTTTTCAGGATTATTAAGAGTTTTTTTTACAATATTTTTTGGCATTTTTTGGAGCTTTTTTCTGATTTTTTGGACACTTTCCCCTCCATTTTTTACAATTTTTTGCCATTTTTTCCCCAACTTTTTCAGAACTTTCCAGAAATTCCTTTTTGAAAACTTTAAGGAATTCACATTTTCAGTTTTTCCCGAAATAAAAACAAAAAAAATTGAGAAAAAAACCCCAAAATTCCTCAATTTTTGAGCCTCTGGGCCTGGTTTCCGGCCTGGCCTCGTTGCCATGGCAACCAAAGCCTCAAGAAACTCTTTCCTTAACTTTTAAAATTTTCTTTTTTTCTTTTTTTTTTTAACTTTTGGAAAATTTTTCCAAGCATTTGTGCAAAAATTATTTTAAACATTTATGGACTTTTTTTGGGGAATTTTTTTGGTTTTTTTCGGGGTTTTTTTGAGAATTTTTGGAAATTTTTCCATTAATTTTTTCAGATTTTTGGCTTTTTTTTAACCCAATCTTTCAGAATTTTTTTCAAATCTCTTTCAAGAACTTTAAAGAACTTCTATTTTCAATTCTTTCTGGAAAAAAACCCAAAAAAATTCAGAAAAAAACCCCAAAATTCCTCAATTTTTGAGCCTCTGGGCTTGGTTTCCGGCCTGGCCTCGTTGCCATGGCAACCAAGCCTCACGAAACTTTTTCCTTAACTTTTAAAATATTTTTCTCTTTTTCTTTTTCTTTTTTTTTTTTTAACTTTTGCAAAATTTTTCCAAGGATTCGTGCAAAAATTATTTTAAATATTTATGGACTTTTTTGGGAGAATTTTTTAGATTTTTTTCTGCTTTTTTTAAGATTTTTTGAAAACTTTTCCTTTAATTTTTTCAGATTTTTAACCTTTTTTTTAACCCAATCTTTCGGAATTATTTTCAAATCTCCTTCAAGAACTTTAAAGAACTTCTATTTTCAATTTTTTCTGGGGAAAAACCCAAAAAAATTCAGAAAAAAAACCCAAAATTCCTCAATTTTTGAGCCTCTGGGCTTGGTTTCCGGCCTGGCCTCGTTGCCATGGCAACCAAGCCACAGGAAAAGCAATTGAATTTCCTGAATTTCCTCATCCCAAAATCTCCTTTTTTGGGGGAGTTTTTAAATTAAATTCTTCAATAAAATTTTATTCCTCAATTTCCAAAATATTTTATTTTTCTTTCTGATTTTCCTCCGATTTTTTGGGGTTTTTTTAGGAATTTTTAAAAAAAATTTAAGGAATTTCTTGGATTTTTAAAGCATTTTATTCGATTTCTTAAGAAATTTAAAAATAATTTCTCAGACTTTTTTTTAAAAGAATTTTTGGATTTTTCGCAGATTTCCTTCTGATTTTTTTTCAGATTTTTTTTTTGAATTTTTTTTCAGCTTTTTTTTGGAATTGTTAAAGTTTTTTTTCTGATTTGTAAGAATTGTTTCCCCAAAAAATTTCCAAAAAATTTCATTTCTTACCTCCAAAAACTCCTGAATTTCCAGAGCAGCTCCTGAGGCTCTAACGCTCAGCCCCCCAAAATATCCCAATTTTCTGTAAAAAAAAAAATCCAAATTTTCTCATTAAAAAACACCATTTTTTGAGGATAAAAACCCCGAATTAAAAAAAAAAATTGAATTTTTCAACCAAAAAATTCCCAAGAATTACTAATTTCCCTCCCCCAAAAAATCCCAATTTTTCACCATAAAATCTCCCATTTTTATGTCAAAAAACCCCACATTTCTTCACCCAAAATATCCTAGTTTTCCACCAAAAAAATCCCAAAAAATCCGATTTTTTCACCAAAAAAATCCTGAATTTTCAGCATAAAACCTCCAACTTTTCACTAAAAAACCATCAATTTCTAATCAAAAAGTAAAAAAAATTCCAGAATTTTCAGCATAAAATCCCCAAATATTGACAAAAAAAACCCAAAAAAATTTCAATTTTTTCGCCAAAAAATTCCTAATTTTCAGCACAAAACCTCGAATTTTTTGCTAAAAAAGACCAATTTTTCACCAAAAAATCCCCAAAAATTCCGAATTTTTCAGCATAAAAACCCCAAATCTTCCCTTTAAAAAGACACAAAAAATGCAATTTTTTTCAGGAAAAAACCTCCAATTTTTCCTCATAAAACCTTTAATTTTTTAACAAAAAACCCCTCAATTTTTCACCAAAAAAATCCCCAAAAAATCCTGAATTTTCACCATAAAAAATTCATTTTTTCACCATACAAATCCCTATTTTTTCCTAATAAAAAACGACATTTTTTTCCAATAAAAACCACATTTTTCCTCAAATTTTTCCCCAAAAAAATTCCAAAAAAATTTCATTTCTTACCTCCAAAATCTCCTGATTTTCCGGAATTAATCCTCAGGCTCTGCTCCTCTCCCTGCTCTGCTCTCATTTTTATTCTCTCCTTGCAGGAAATGTCGAAATGAAAAATTGCATTTCCTCCTTTTATGCAAATGAGGCCGAAATTGCTGACAAAGCACAAATTCTCTTCTCCCCGAGGATTTGTTTTTTTTGGAATTTGATTTCCTCAATTTGCATTTTTGGCTTTTTGCTTCCTGGAATTTAAAAAGGAAAAAAAAATTGAATTTTTTAGTGATTTTTTCTCATTTTTTCCTCATTTTTTTGTTATTTTTTCCCCAATTTTTTATCATTTTTGTCTTCATTTTTGAATGACTTTTTTTCCACTTATAAATCAATTTTTATTAACTTCTTTTTCCAATTATTTCCTTATCTTTCGGTGATTTTTCCCAAAATTTTCCTCATTTTTTGGTGATTTTTCCTCATTTTTTCTTCATTTTTTTGTCATTTTTTTCCCAATTTTTTTACGATTTTTCTCTTCATTTTTAAAGAAATTTTCCTGTATTTAAAACTCAACTTGAACTTATTTTTTCAAAATTTTTTCCTCTTTTTTTTGTCATTTTTTCTTCAATTTCTTGGTGATTTTTTCCATTTTTTGGATGATTTTTTCCAGATTTTTCCACATTTTTAGAAAATTTTTTTCCTATTTTTAACCAACTTATTCTTGATTTTGACATCAATTATTCTATATTTTAAAATCAATTTTTATCAGATTTTAGTGAATTTTTTCTCCTTTTTTTGTAACTATTTCTTGATTTTTTAGTGAATTTCTAAAGTTTTTTATTCATTTTTTTTCTAATTTTTTCCCTTTTTCTTAAATTTTTCCTTAAATTTTTGGTGACTTTTTTCTAATTTTTTGGTGATTTTTTTTGAAATTTTCCCACATTTTTTAGTCATTTTTTCCCATTTTTAAACGACTTTTTGTCCATTTTTCTATGAACTTTTCACTTTTTCAAAATGAATTTTTATTAACTTTTGCCAATTTCTTTTCTCATTTTCTCTAATTATTTCCCCAATTCTTCTGATCTTTTTTCCTTCTTTTAAAACGATTTTTTCCTGATTTTATCCTAAATTTTTCGTGTTTTTTAATGATTTTTAAAAATTTTTTTCCCCATTTTTGATAATTATTTCCTCAATTTTTGGTGATTTTCCAGAAATATTTTTTTCTTTTTTTCTGTTTTTTTTTCCTTTTTTGAGACTTATTTTCTAAATTTTCAATGATTTTTTTTTCTGAATTCTCAAAGAATTTTTCCTGATTTTTTAATAAATTTTTCTCAAATTTTGCTGAATTTTTTCCAATTTTTTGGAGATTTTCCCCAAATTTTTCCGAGATTTTTTTCTTATTTTTTCCATGAATTTTTACTGAATTTTTCCTGATTTTTTGGGGTTTTTTTCCCGAGATTTTTCTGATTTTTTTTCCTGATTTTTGGGTGAAATTCCCTGAATTTTGGAGAGAATATTGAGCTGAAAGTGCTGACAAAGCACAAATTCTCTTCTCCCCGAGGATTTGTTTTTTTTGGAATTTGATTTCCTCAATTTGCATTTTTGGGTTTTTGCTTCCTGGTGCTTCCTGGAATTTAAAAAGAAAAAAAAATTGAATTTTTTAGTGATTTTTCCTCATTTTTTTCTCATTTTTTCCCCAATTTTTTATGATTTTTGTCTTCATTTTTAAAGGAATGTTTCTGCATTTAAAACTCAACTTCAAGTGATTTTTTTTTAATTTTTTCCTTTTTTATGATTTTTTTCTCTTCAATTTCTTAATTTTTTCCAATTTTTTGATTTTTTCGAGATTTTTCCACATTTTTTAGAAATTTTTTTTCTTTTTTTCAGCAATTTTTTCTTGATTTTTACACAAATTATTCTACATTTAAAAAATAACTTCTATAAATTTTTAGTGAATTTTTTCTCATTTTTTTATAACTATTTCTTCATTTTTTAGTGAATTTCTAAAGATTTTTATTGATTTTTTTTCTAATTTTTTCTGCTTTTCTTAAAATTATTTCTTAAATTTTTGGTGATTTTTTTCCTAAATTTTCAGAGAATTTTTCTCAAATTTTGGTGAATTTTTTTCCAATTTTTTTGGAGATTTTCCCCGAAGTTTTCAGAGATTTTTTTCTTATTTTTTCCATGAATTTTTAGTGAATTTTTAGTGATTTTTCCTCATTTTTTCTTAATTTTTTTGTCTTTTTTTCCCCAATTTTTTATCATTTTTGTCTTCATTTTTGAATGAATTTTCCGGCATTAAAAATCAATTTTTATTAATTTTTTTTCCAATTATTTCCTTATTTTTTAGTGATTTTTCCCAAATTTTTCCTCATTTTTTGGTGATTTTTTTCCCAATTTTTTTTGGAAATTTTTCCTAAATTTTTCTCATTTTTTGCTGAGTTTTTCCTCAATTTTTGGGCAATTTTTTCTCATTTTTTTGGTAATCATTTCCTCAATTTTTGGTGATTTTCTAGTGATTTTTATTGATCTTTTTTCTGATTTTTTAGTAAATTTTTCTCAAATTTTGGTGAATTTTTTTCCAATTTTTTGGAGATTTTCCCCGAATTTTTCAGGGATTTTTTTCTTATTTTTCCCTGAATTTTTGGTGATTTTTTCCTGAATTTTTTCTTATTTTTTCCTGAATTTTTCTTATTTTTTCCTTAATTTTTTCTTATTTTTTCTTATATTTTCCTGAATTTTTTCTTATATTTTCCTGAATTTTTTCTTATTTTTTCCTTAATTTTTTCTGATTTTTTTCCAAATTTTTCGTGAATTTTTCCTGAATTTTTAGTGATTTTTTCCTGAATTTTTTGGTGATTTTTCCCAAAATTTTCCGTGATTTTTTCCTGAATTTTTGGCGATTTTTTCCTGAATTTTTTCTTATTTTTTCCTTAATTTTTTCTGATTTTTTCCTGAATTTTTGGTGATTTTTTCCTAAACTTTTTGTGATTTTTTTCCTGAATTTTTGCTGATTTTTTCCTGAATTTTTTCTTACTTTTTTCTGAATTTTTTCTTCATTTTTCCGGAATTTTTTGTTATTTTTTTCCTGAATTTTTTCTAATTTTCCCCTAAATTTTCGGTGATTTTTTCTTGAATTTTTGGTGATTTTTTTCCTGAATTTTTGGGGTTTTTTTCCTGAATTTATAGTGATTTTTTTGGGATTTGTTCCCGATTTTTGGGAAATTTTTTTGGGAATTTTTTCCTAATTTTTTCATGATTTTTCCCCCCAAATTTCCTAATTTTTTCCCCAAAATTTCCTGGAATTTTCACAATTTCCAAAAATTTTTTCTTTCCAGGAACTCCTGAGACAAAAAAAAAAAAAAAAACAACAAAAAAAAAACAAAACCAAAACCAAAACAACTCTGACGTCATCGAGAGCAATAAAATAATAAAAATAAAAATTAAAAAAAAAATTCCCAATCTAAAAATAACTTCCAATAAGGAAATCAAATCCAGGAAATAAAAAAAAATTAAATTTTTTTTTGAATAAACAACTCGTGGAGGACAAATTCCAAAAGTTTTTTTTAATTATTTTTTATTTTCTCGATTTTTCCTGGAAAAAAATAAAAAAAATTGTGAAAAAATTATTTTTATTTTCTTTTTTTCCTAATTTTTTTGGATTTTTAAAAATATTTTTCTGTTCTGTGTTTTTATTTTATTTTACTTCAATTAATTTTAAATTTAATTTATTTATTTAATTTTTTTTTTTAATTTTTAAAATTTTTTATTTCTGGAAAATCACCAAAAATTCCCCAAAAAAAATCTAAAAAAAATCACCAAAAAATCCAAAATAATAAAAAAATTTCCTCAGAAAATTCTCGAAAAGAAATTTTAAAAAAACCTCCCAAAAATAAAATAAATTCTACTCAAAAAATAAAAAAAAAAATTTTAAAAAATCACCAAAAAAATGACAAAAAAATCACAAAAAAATCCAAAATAATAAAAAAATTTCCTCAGAAAATTCTCGAAAAAAAAATTTTAAAAAACCACCGAAAAAAAAAATAAATTCTACTCAAAAAATAAAAAAAAATAAAAAAAATCCCTAAAAAATTCGAAAAAATCACAAAAAAATCCAAAATAATAAATTTCCTCAGAAAATTCTCGAAAAAAAAATTTAAAAAAAACTCCGAAAAAAAAAATAAATTCTACTCAAAAAAATAAAAAATTCCCCAAAAAAATCCAAAAAAAATCACAAAAAATTCCAAAATAGTAAAAAAATTTCCTCAAAAAATTATTTAAAAAAATTTAAAAAACCTTCCAGAAATAAAAATAAATTCTACTCAAAAAAATAAAAGTTTTAAAAATTCCCAAAAAATTCCAAAAAAAATTAAAAAAAAATCCAAAATAATAAATTTCCTCAGAAAATTCTCGAAAAAAAAAATTAAAAAAACCTCCCAAAAATAAAAATAAATTCTACTCAAAAAAATAAAAAATTCCCCAAAAATTCCCCAAAAAATGACAAAAAAATCTTGAAAAATTAAAAAAATTTCCTCAAAAATCAAGGAAATTTTGCCTCCAAAAATTAAAAAAAAAAAAAATTCCAAAAGTAATTTTAAAAAAACCAAAAAATTCACATTTCATTCCCAAAATCAGCGACAAAAATAATTAATTGCCAAAATTAGCAACAAAATTAACATTTAATTACCGAAATTATAAAAAAAAAATTCATATTTAATTTACAAAATTGAAAGAAAAATTAATTAATTTCCAAATTTGGAAGGAAAATTCACATTTAATTCCCAAAATAAACAGAAAAATTCATAATTAGTTTTCGAAATTAACAAGGAAATTAATTAATTCAAAAAATTAGAACAAAAATTCACATTTAATTGCCAAAATTAGAAAGAAAATTCACAATTAGTTGCCCAAATTAACAAGAAAATTAATTAATCTCAAGAATTAACAGCAAAATTCACATTTAATTCTCGAAATTTGAAGGAAAATTCACAGTTAATTACTGAAATTAGCAAGAAAATTAATTAATTCCAAAAAGTAGAAGCAAAATTTGCAATTAATCTCCCAAATTAGAAGCAAAATTCACAATTAATTGCCAAAATTAACAAAAAAACCTAATTAATCTCAAGAATTAACACCAAAATTCACATTTAATTCTCGAAATTAGAAGGAAAATTCACAATTAATTCCCAAAATTCGCAAGAAAATTAATTAATTTCCGAAAATTAGAAGAAAAATTCACATTTAATTGCCAAAATTAGAAAGAAAATTCGCAATTAGTTGCCCAAATTAACAAGAAAATTAATTAATCTCAAGAATTAACAGCAAAATTCACATTTAATTCTCGAAATTTGAAGGAAAATTCACAATTAATTACTGAAATTAGCAAGAAAATTAATTAATTCCCAAAATTAGAAGGAAAATTCACATTTAATTGCCAAAATTAGAAAGAAAACTCACAATTAATTCCCAAAATTAACAAAAAACTAATTAATCTCAAGAATTAACAGCAAAATTCACATTTAATCAGCAAAATTAGAAGGAAAATTCACAATTAATTGCCAAAAATAGAGGAAAATTTGACATTTAATTTCTGAAATTAATAAGAAAATTAATTAATCGCAAAAATTAGCAAAAAATTTCACATTTAATTGACAAAATTAGAAGGAAAATTCACAATAAATTCCCAAAATTAGCAAGAAAATTAATTAACTTCCGAAAATTAGAAGGAAAATTCACAATTAATTGTCCAAATTAGCAAGAAAATTAATTAACTTCCAAAATTAAAAAGAAAATTCACAATTAATTCCAAAAACAAACACAAAAATTAATTAATTTCAAGAATTAACACCAAAATTCACATTTAATTCACAAAATTAGAAGGAAAATTCACACTTAATTACTGAAATTAGCAAAAAAAATCAATTAATTCCCAAAATAAGAAGTAAAATTCACATTTAATTCCCAAAAACACAACTAAAACTGCAATTTTTAATTAATTCACGCTTAATTAATCGATTTTTAATGAATCCACGCTAAAGCACCGAGAAAATTCCAGGAATTTGTTGGAATTTTCGGATTTTTTAAGAGACAAATTCCCTCCGTGAGGGAAAAACCACCGAAAGAAAACATTTCAAATTCATTTTCTAATTAGAAAACTTTTAATTAATTAATTTTTAATTAATCCACGCTAGAACACCGAGAAAATTTTAGGATTTTTTTTGGAATTTCGGGATTTTTTGAGGAGCCGGACCCCCCTCCGTGAGGGAAAACCATCGAAATAAAACATCTAAAATTAAATTTTTTAATTAATACATTCTTAATTAATCCATTTCTAATTAATCCACGCAAAAACACAGAGAAAATTCCAGGAATTTTTTGGAATTTTGGGATTTTTTTTAGGAGACAAATTCCTCTCAGCGCCGCCGCCATCTTGGCCAGCCCGGACCCTCCGTGAGGGAAAACCACCGAAATAAAACATTTTAAAATTCCATTTTTAATCAATCCATTCTTAATTAATTAATTTTTAACTAATCCACGCCAAAACATAGAGAAAATTCCACGAATTTTTTTAAATTTTGGGATTTTTTTTAGGACATCGAAGCACTTCCCGCCAATTCCCCTCAGCGCCGCCGCCATTTTGGACCACCCGGACCCCCCCCCACCGTGAGGGAAAACCACCGAAATAAAACATCTACAATTAAATTTTTAAATTAATACATTCTTAATTAATCCATTTTTAATTAATCCACGCAAAAACACAGAGAAAATTCCAGGATTTTTTTGGAATTTTGGGATTTTTTTAGGAGACAAATTCCCCTCAGCGCCGCCGCCATCTTGGCCAGCCCGGACCCTCCGTGAGGGAAAACCACCGAAATAAAACATTTTAAAATTCCGTTTTTAATTAATCCATTCTTAATTAATTAATTTTTAACTAATCCGCGCCAAAACATAGAGAAAATTCCACGAATTTCTTTGAATTTTGGGATTTTTTTAGGACGTCGAAACACTTCCCGCCAATTCCCCTCAGCGCCGCCGCCATCTTGCCCCACACGGACCCCCGCGGCCGCTTTTGAGGGAAAAACACCGAACGAACGCATTTTAAAACCAAATTTTAATTAATCCATTTTTAATTAATCCATTTTAAATTAATCCACGCTAAAACATAGAGAAAACTCCAAGAATTTGTTGGAATTTTGGGATTTTTTTAACACCTCGACGCGCTTCCCGCCAATTCCCCTCAGCGCCGCCGCCATTTTCCCCTCAGGGAGCAGCCCCGAACATTCGACATTCAATTTTTAACAAATCCACAAAGAGAATTCCCAAAATTCGGAGGATTTGTGGGAATTCCGGGATTTTTTAAGAGCCAAACATCGGCAGGACACCTTTCCCTCACAGCCGCCGCCCTCTCCGCCCTCGCTCACCTCGTGGCCGCTCCTGGTTCTCCTCCTCCTCCTCCTCCATGGCTCCTGCTGCTCCGGGGAACGTGAAAATGGAAAAGGGAAAGCGACCGGAGCCGCTCAGCGCCCCATGGCCGCCGGGATCGAATCCCAGCGGCGGCGGCTGAGGGAGTGAGAAAAACCGCCATGGATCCATTATGGGATAAACGCCGCGTGTTCAGGGCAGCAGCACTGGGGAGAGGGAATGGGGAACGCGAGCTCTGAAGGAGCTGCGAGCTCTGAGGGAGATCCGCGAGCTCTGAGGGAGATCCGCGAGCTCTGAGGGAAATCCGCGCCCTCTGCCCTGAGGGCTCCCTCTGAGCCCCGGGGTCTCCCAGGGGTCTCGGCCCCGCCCCCTCTATGGCTCGGCTTGGCCGCTCTATCCCGCTCGGAGCCATTGTTTCCTATGGCGGCACCGCAATCTCTATGGCTCGGCTCGGCCGCTCCGCCCCGCTCACTCTATGGTGCCGCTCGGAGCCATTGTTTCCTATGGCGGCACCGCAATCTCTATGGCTCGGCTTGGCCGCTCTATTCCGCTCGGAGCCATTGTTTCCTATGGCGGCACCGCAATCTCTATGGCTAGGCTCGGCCCCTCCGCCCCGCTCTCTCTATGGTGCCGCTCGGAGCCATTATTTCCTATGGCGGCACCGCAATCTCCATGGTTCGGCTTGGCCGCTCTATGCCGCTCGGAGCCATTGTTTCCTATGGCGGCACCGCCGTCTCTATGGTAGGGCGCGGCCGCTCCGCCCCGCCGTCTCTATGGTACAGCTCGGCCCCGCTCGGCCCTCCACTTCCGCGTTTCCAGCCCCACGTCTCTATGGTACCTCCCGACCGCTCTGTCCCTCCCGGAGGCCCCGTCCCGCCCGTCCCGGCCCATCTGAACCCCAGTCCCGCCCCCGCTGTCTCTATGGTGCGGCCTGGCCGCTCTGCCCCTCTCGGAGGCCGCGCTCGGGCCGGGTCGGGCTCACCCCGGCGGATGCGCGCGCAACCCGCGCTCCTGGCGCCGCGCGGCCGTTCCGCCATCGCCGCGGGGTCCCGGCCCCGGGCCCAACCGGGCCGGCAGTACCGAACGGCCCCGGTAACTCCACCGAGCGGCCCCGGGCGGCCCCGGGGCCGTGGCGGATGGAGAAACCAGGAAGGATGGATTGTCCCGCGTTGCCGCCGGGCTGGAAGAAGGAAGAAGTGATCCGCAAGTCGGGCCTCAGCGCCGGCAAGAGCGATGTCTACTACTTCAGGTAAGAATCCCGAAAGTTTATTTAATTTTTTCGGGAAAGTTCCGGTGGAAATTCCGGGAAAAAGAAGGGACGGAGGGGTCGTTCCCCTCACGGCGCCGCTTGGGCTGTGACAGCTCGCGCGCTTCCGCCATTGCTCCGTGAGGGGAACGAAGTGCGCGGGAATTCCGGTTGAGGATCTGAGGGGAATCCTGGGATTGAAATAATATTTTTGAGGGAATTCCTGGGATTTTTGTCCTGGGGAAATGCAAGTTTTTCTTATCCTGGGAATTCCGGTTCCTTATCCCGGGAATTCCGGTTCCATTCCTGAGGGGATTCCGGTTCTGTCTCTGAGGGAATTCCGGTTTTTCCGGTTCCATTCTTGAGGGAATTTCTGTTTTTCCGGTCCCATTCCTGAAGGGAATTTTGGTTTAATTTCTGAGGGAATTTTGGTTAAATTTCTGAGGGAATTTTGGTTAAATTTCTGAGGGAATTCCGGTTTTTCCGGTTCCATTTCTGAGGGAATTTCTGTTTTTCCTGTTCCATTTCTGAGGGGAATTTTGGTTTAATTTCTGAGGGAATTTCTCTTTTTTCGGTTCCATTTCTGAGAGGAATTTGGGTTTAATTTCTGAGGGAATTTTGGTTTAATTCCTGAGGGAATTTTGGTTTAATTTCTGAGGGAATTTCGGTTTAATTCCTGAGGGAATTCCAGTTTTTCCGGTTCCATTTCTAAGGGAATTTCTGTTTTTCTGCTTCCATTTCTGGGGGGAATTTTGGGAATTTCGGTTCCATCCCTGAGGGAAATTTTTGTTCAATTTCTGAGGGAATTTTGGTTAAATTTCTGAGGGAATTCCGGTTTTTCCGGTTCCATTTCTGAGGGAATTTCTGTTTTTCCTGTTCCATTTCTGAGGGGAATTTTGGTTTAATTTCTGAGGGAATTTTGGTTTAATTTCTGAGGGAATTTTGGTTTAATTCCTGAGGGAATTTTGGTTAAATTTCTGAGGGAATTTTGGTTAAATTTCTGAGGGAATTCCTCTTTTTCCGGTTCCATTCTTGAGGGAATTTCTGTTTTTCCGGTCCCATTCCTGAAGGGAATTTTGGTTTAATTTCTGAGGGAATTTTGCTTTAATTTCTGAGGGAATTTCGGTTTAATTCCTGAGGGGAATTCCGGTTTTTCCGGTTCCATTTCTGAGGGAATTTCTGTTTTTCCGGTCCCATTCCTGAGGAGAATTTTGGTTTAATTTCTGAGGGAATTTTGGTTTAATTTTTCCAGGAATTTTTCTTTTTTCTGTCCCATTCCTGAGGGGAATTTTGGTTTAATTTCTGAGGGAATTTTGGTTTAATTTCTGAGGGAATTTCTCTTCTTTCGGTTCCATTTCTGAGAGGAATTTGGGTTTAATTTCTGAGGGAATTTCGGTTTAATTCCTGAGGGAATTTCGGTTTAATTCCTGAGGGAATTTCGGTTTAATTCCTGAGGGAATTCCGGTTTTTCCGGTTCCATTTCTAAGGGAATTTCTGGTTTTCCGGTTCCATTTCTGGGGGCAATTTTGGGAGTTTCGGTTCCATCCCTGAGGGAAATTTTTGTTCAATTTCTGAGGAAATTTTGGTTTAATTTCTGAGGGAATTCCTCTTTTTCCGGTTCCATTTTTTAGGGAATTTCTGTTTTTCCTGTGCCATTCCTGAGGAGAATTTTGGTTTAATTTCTGAGGGAATTTTTGTTCAATTTCTGAAGAAATTTTGGTTAAATTTCTGAGGGAATTTTGGTTTAATTTCTGAGGGAATTTCTCTTTTTTCGGTCCCATTCCTGAAGGGAATTTTGGTTTAATTTCTGAGGGAATTTCTCTTTTTTCTGTTCCATTTCTGAGGGGAATTTTGGTTTAATTTCTGAGGGAATTTCTGTTTTTTCTGTCCCATTTCTGAGGGAAATTTTTGTTCAATTTCTGAGGGAATTTTGGTTTAATTTCTGAGGGAATTCCGGTTTTTCCGGTTCCATTCTTGAGGGAATTTCTGTTTTTCCGGTCCCATTCCTGAAGGGAATTTTGGTTTAATTTCTGAGGGAATTTTGGTTAAATTTCTGAGGGAATTTCGGTTAAATTTCTGAGGGAATTCCGGTTTTTCCAGTTCCATTTTTGAGGGAATTTCTGTTTTTCCGGTCCCATTCCTGAAGGGAATTTTGGTTTAATTTCTGAGGGAATTTTGGTTAAATTTCTGAGGGAATTTTGGTTAAATTTCTGAGGGAATTCCGGTTTTTCCGGTTCCATTTCTGAGGGAATTTCTGGTTTTCCGGTCCCATTCCTGAGGGGAATTTTGGTTTAATTTCTGAGGCAATTTCTGTTTTTCCGGTCCCATTCCTGAAGGGAATTTTGGTTTAATTTCTGAGAGAATTTTGGTTTCATTTCTGAGGGAATTTCTCTTTTTTCGATTCCATTTCTGAGAGGAATTTTGGTTAAATTTCTGAGGGAATTTTGGTTAAATTTCTGAGGGAATTTTGGTTAAATTTCTGAGGGAATTCCGGTTTTTCCGGTTCCATTTTTGAGGGAATTTCTGTTTTTCCGGTTCCATTTCTGAGGAGAATTTTGGTTTAATTTCTGAGGGAATTTTTGTTCAATTTCTGAAGAAATTTTGGTTAAATTTCTGAGGGAATTTTGGTTTAATTTCTGAGGGAATTTCTCTTTTTTCGGTCCCATTCCTGAAGGGAATTTTGGTTTAATTTCTGAGGGAATTTCTCTTTTTTCTGTTCCATTTCTGAGGGGAATTTTGGTTTAATTTCTGAGGGAATTTCTGTTTTTTCTGTCCCATTTCTGAGGGAAATTTTTGTTCAATTTCTGAGGAAATTTTGGTTTAATTTCTGAGGGAATTCCTCTTTTTCCGGTTCCATTTCTGAGGGAATTTCTGTTTTTCCGGTCCCATTCCTGAAGGGAATTTTGGTTTAATTTCTGAGGGAATTTTGGTTAAATTTCTGAGGAAATTTTGGTTTAATTTCTGAGGGAATTTCTCTTTTTCCGGTTCCATTTTTGAGGGAATTTCTGTTTTTCCTGTTCCATTTCTGAGGGGAATTTAGGTTTAATTTCTGAGGGAATTTTGGTTAAATTTCTGAGGGAATTTTGGTTAAATTTCTGAGGGAATTCCTCTTTTTTCGGTTCCATTTCTGAGGGAATTCCTGTTTTTCCGCTTCCATTCCTGAAGGAAATTTTGGTTTAATTTCTGAGAGAATTTTGGTTAAATTTCTGAGGGAATTTTGGTTTAATTTCTGAGGGAATTCCTCTTTTTCCGGTTCCATTTCTGAGGGAATTTCTGTTTTTCCTGTTCCATTTCTGGGGGGAATTTTGGGAATTTCGGTTCCATCCCTGAGGGAAATTTTTGTTCAATTTCTGAGCAAATTTTGGTTTAATTTCTGAGGGAATTCCTCTTTTTCCGGTTCCATTTCTGAGGGAATTTCTGTTTTTCCGGTCCCATTCCTGAGGAGAATTTTGGTTTAATTTCTGAGGGAATTTTGATTTAATTTTTCCGGGAATTTCTCTTTTTCCTGTTCCATTTCTGAGGGAATTTTGGTTTAATTTCTGAGGGAATTTTTGTTTAATTTCTGAGGAAATTCCTGGTTTTTCTGTCCCATTCCTGAGGGGAATTTGGGTTTAATTTCTGAGGGAATTTTGGTTTAATTTGAGAGAATTTTGCTTTAATTTCTGAGGGAATTTCTCTTTTTCCAAAAATTCGCATTTTCCCACTTATTTTCCCTCTAAAATCCTCATTTTTCACCTTTTCCTTCCCTTTTTTTTTTCGTTTTTTCACTCCAAATTTCCCAAAAATCCTCAAAAATTCCCATTTTTTCCCTTTTTCCCCAGCCCGAGCAGGAGGAAATTCCTCAGTAATCTTTTTCCTTATGTTTCCTCCAAAATTCCCTTTTTTTTTTCTCTTTTTTTTCTCTTTTTTTTCTATTTTTTCTCCTTTTTTTCTTCTTTCCCTCAGAACCCAAAATTCCCAATTTTCCTCAAAATTTTCCCAATTTCCCCCAATTTTTTTCCCTTTTTTTCCTTATTTTCCCTCCAAAATTCACATTTTTTTCCCTTTTCCCCCAAATCTTTTAATAAATCTCATTTTTTCCTTTAATTGTCCTCCAAAAATTCTCATTTTTTCATTTTTTTCTTTCCATTTTTTCACTCCCAACCCTTCCAAAATTCCCATTTCTTTCCAATATTTCCCTTTTTTTCTTCTTTTCTTTCCAAACCCAAAATTCCCAATTTTCCCCCAATTTTTCCTTTATTTTTCCTCCAAAATTCTCATTTTTTCCCAATTTTTTCTTTTCCTTTCTGTTCTCTTCTTTTTCCTCCAAAGTTCCCAATTTTTTCCTTTCTTTTTACGCAAAAAATTCCCAATTTTTTCTTTTATTTTTCCTCCAAAATTCCACTTTTTTCCCCAATTTTTTCTTCAATTTTTCCCAATTTTTCCCAATTTTCCCCCAATTTTTCCCCAATTTTTCCCCAATTTTTCCCCATTTTTTCCCCAATTTCCCCCTCACGTTTTCCCGCCTTTTTTCCCCTCACGATTTCCTCCATTTTCCCCTCACAATTTCCCCAATTTTCCCCCAAATTTTCCCCAATTTTTTCTCTTATTTTTCCTCCAAAATTTCCTTTTTTTCTCCCAATTTTTTCCCCAATTTTTTCCCATTTTTTTCCTTCACTTTACCTCCAAAAAATCTCATTTTTTCCCTTCTTTTCCCTCCAAAATCCTCATTTTTCCACCATTTTTTTCGCTTTTTTTTTTGGTTTTTTCCTCCAAATTTCTCCAAATTCTTCCAAAATGCCCAAAATTCCTAAATATTTTGAATTCTTTCCTATTTTTTCCAGCCCAAGTGGGAAAAAATTCCGCAGCAAGCCCCAAATGCCTTTCCTTCGCTTTCTTTTTCCCTCCAAAATTCCGATTTTTTTTCCAAAATTTTTCCAATTTTTCCCCCAATTTTTCCCCATTTTTTCCCCATTTTTTCCAATTTTTTCCCCAATTTTTCTCCCAATTTTTCCCCAATTTTTCCCCAAATTTTCCCCAATTTTTTCCCCAAATTTTTTCCCAATTTTCCCCCAATTTTTCCCTAATTTTTTCCCCCAAATTTTCCTCAATTTTTCCCTCACGTTTTCCCCTCACATTTTCCCGCCTTTTTTCCCCTCACGTTTTCCCGCCTTTTTTCCCCTCACGATTTCCTTCATTTTCCCCTCACATTTTCCCCAATTTTCCCCCAATTTTTTCCCATTTTTTCCCCAATTTTTTCCTCATTTTTTCCCCAATTTTCCCCAATTTTTCCCCCAATTTTTCCTTTTATTTTTCCTCCAAAATTCCACTTTTTTCCCCAATTTTTTCTCTCATTTTCCCTCCAAAATTCTCATTTTTTCACCATTTTCTTCACTTTTTTTTTTTGTTTTTTTCCTCCCAACCTTCTCCAAATGCCCAAAATTCCTAAATATTTGAATTTTTTCCTATTTTTTCCAGCCCAAGTGGGAAAAAATTCTGCAGCAAAACCCAAATGCCTTTCCTTCCCTTTCTTTTTCCCTCCAAAATTCCGAATTTTTTTTTCCTTTTTTTCCGAATTTTTTCCAATTTTTTCCCATTTTTTCCCCAATTTCCCCAATTTTTCCCCAATTTTTCCCAATTTTTCCCTCACATTTTCCCCTCACATTTTCCCGCCTTTTTTCCCTCACGATTTCCTCCATTTTCCCCTCACATTTTCCCCAATTTTCCCCCAATTTTTCCCCAATTTTTTCCTCAATTTTCCCCCAATTTTTCCCCAATTTTTTCCTCAATTTTTCCCCAATTTTTCCCCAATTTTCCCCCAATTTTTCCCCAATTTTTTCTCAATTTTCCCCCAATTTTTCCTCAATTTTTCCCCTAATTTTTCCCCAATTTTTCTCCCAATTTTTCCCCAATTTTTCCCCCAATTTTTCCCTAATTTTTCCCCAAATTTTCCTCAATTTTTCCCTCACGTTTTCCCCTCACATTTTCCCGCCTTTTTTCCCCTCACGTTTTCCCGCCTTTTTTCCCCTCACGATTTCCGCCATTTTCCCCTCACATTTTCCCTAATTTTCCCCCATTTTTTCCCCAATTTTTCCCCAATTTTTCCCCAATTTTCCCCCAATTTTTCCTCCAATTTTTCCTTTTATTTTTCCTCCAATTTTTCCTTTTATTTTTCCTCCAAAATTCCACTTTTTTCCCCAATTTTTTCTCTCATTTTCCCTCCAAAATTCTCATTTTTTCACCATTTTCTTCACTTTTTTTTTTTGTTTTTTCCCTCCCAACCTTCCCCAAATCCCCAAAAATCTCCAATATTTCAATTTTTTCCTATTTTTTCCCCAATTTTCCCCCAATTTTTCCCAAATTTTCTCCCAATTTCCCCCCAATTTTCCCCCAATTTTTCCCCAATTTTTTCCCAATTTTTCCCTAATTTTTCCCCAATTTCCCCCCATTTTTTTCCCCAATTTTTCCCAAATTTTTCCCCAATTTTTCCCTCACATTTTCCCCTCACATTTTCCCGCCTTTTTTCCCCTCACGTTTTCCCGCCTTTTTTCCCCTCATGATTTCCCCAATTTTCCCCTAATTTTCCCCCCATTTTTTCTCTTATTTTTTCCTCCAAAATTTCCTTTTTTTCTCCCATTTTTTTCCCCAATTTTTTCCCAATTTTTCCCTTCACTTTCCCTCCAAAAAATCTCATTTTTTCCCTTCAAAATCCTCATTTTTCCACCATTTTTTTCGCTTTTTTTTTTTGGTTTTTTTGCTCCAAATTTCTCCAATTCTTCCAAAATGCCCAAAATTCCTAAATATTTGAATTCTTTCCTATTTTTTCCAGCCCAAGTGGGAAAAATTCCGCAGCAAGCCCCAAATGCCTTTCCTTCCCTTTCTTTTTCCCTCCAAAAATTCCGAATTTTTTTCCTTTTTTTCCAAATTTTTCCCCAATTTTTCCCCAATTTTTTCCCATTTTTTCCCCAATTTTTCCTCAATTTTTCCCCAATTTTTCCCAATTTTTTCCCCAATTTTTCCCCAATTTTTTCCCCAATTTTCCCCCAATTTTCCCCCCATTTTTTCCCCAATTTTTCCCAATTTTTTCCCATTTTTTTCCCCAATTTTTCCCAAATTTTTCCCCAAATTTTTCCCTCACATTTTCCCCTCACGTTTTCCCGCCTTTTTTCCCCTCACGTTTTCCCGCCTTTTTTCCCTCACGATTTCCACCATTTTCCCCTCACAATTTCCCCAATTTTCCCCCAATTTTCCCCCAATTTTTCCCCAATTTTTTCTCTTATTTTTCCTCCAAAATTTCCTTTTTTTTCTCCCAATTTTTTCCCCAATTTTTTCCCAATTTTTTTTCCTTCACTTTACCTCCAAAAAATCTCATTTTTTCCCTCCAAAATCCTCATTTTTCCACCTTTTTTTTCGCTTTTTTTTTGTTTTTTTCCTCCAAATTTCTCCAAATTCTTCCAAAATGCCCAAAATTCCTAAACATTTGAATTTTTTCCTATTTTTTCCAGCCCAAGTGGGAAAAAATTCCGCAGCAAGCCCCAAATGCCTTTCCTCCCCTATCTTTTCCCTCCAAAATTCCAATTTTTTTTCCTTTTTTTCCAAAATTTTTCCTCAATATTTCCCCAAATTTTTCCCAATTTCGCCCCAATTTTTCCCCAATTTTTCCCATTTTTTCCCCATTTTTTCCCCAATTTTTCCCCAATTTTTCCCCAATTTTTTCTCAATTTTCCCCCAATTTTTCCTCAATTTTTCCCCTAATTTTTCCCCAATTTTTCTCCCAATTTTTCCCCAATTTTTTCCCCAAGTTTTCCCCAATTTTTCCCCAATTTTTTCTCAATTTTTCCTCAATATTTCCCCAAATTTTTCCCCCAATTTTTCCCCAATTTTTCCCAATTTTTTCCCAATTTTCCCCCATTTTTTCCCCAGTTTTTCTTCAATTTTTCCCCAATTTTTCCCATTTTTTCCCCAATTTTTCCCAAATTTTTCCCAATTTTCCCCCATTTTTTCCCCAGTTTTTTCTTCAATTTTCCCCCAATTTTTTCCCCAATTTTCCCCAATTTTTCTCCAATTTCTTCTCAATTTTTCCCATTTTTTTCCCAATTTTTTCTCCAATTTTTTTCCCAATTTTTCCTCAATTTTCCCCCAATTTTTCCTCAATTTTTCCCCAATTTTTCCCCAATTTCCCCCAATTTTTCCCCAAATTTTTCCCTAATTTTTCCCCAATTTTTCCCCAATTTTTCCCTAATTTTTCCCTAATTTTTCCCCAATTTTTCCCTCATGTTTTCCCCTCACCTTTTCCCGCCTTTTTTCCCCTCACGATTTCCTTCATTTTCCCCTCACATTTTCCCCAATTTTCCCCCAATTTTTCCCCAATTTTTCCCCAATTTTTTTCCCAATTTTCCCCCAATTTTCCCCAATTTTTTCTCTCATTTTCTCTCCAAAATCCTCATTTTTCCACCGTTTTTTTCACTTTTTTTTTTGTTTTTTCCCTCCCAACCTTCCCAAAATCCCCAAAAAATCTCCAAAATTTTACTTTTTTCTTATTTTTTCCAGCCCAAGTGGGAAAAAATTCCGCAGCAAGCCCCAGCTGGCTCGGTACCTCGGCAATTCCGTCGACCTCAGCAGTTTCGATTTCCGCACGGGGAAGATGATGCCAGGAAAGCTCCAGAAGAACAAACAGAAACTCAGGAACGACGCCCTCAACCCCAAGGTTTGACAAAATTTCCAAAAAATCTGATTTTTTGTGATTTCTGCAAAAAAAATCTGGAAAAAATCGGAGTTTTTTTGGCCTTTTTAGGTCAAAAATTGTGAAAAAAATCGGATTTTTTGGCACATTTTACGTCAAAATTTGTGGGGAAAAAATGTGATTTTCCTCTGTGTTTTATTGTGGGAGAATTCCAGGAAAATCTGATTTTTTTTTGGTGTGTTTTGGGTCAAAAATTCGGGAAAAATTCGGATTTTTGGGAGCCTTCTTACCCTGGAAAAAAACCCAAAAAAATCCCCGAAAAATCCTGGAAAATCTAACAAAAAAATCCTAAAAATCTCAAAAAAAAAATTCCCAAAAGAGTCCCTGAAAAAATCTCTAAAAATTCTAGAAAAATCTCAATAATCCAAAAAAAAGTTCCCAAAATTTAAAAAAAAATTCCTGAAAAATAAAAAAGAAATTCCACAAAAAATCCAGAAAAAATCCTCAAAAAGTCCCAGAAAAATATTCCAAAAAATTGTAGAAAAATCCTACAGAAATCCTGAAAAAAATCGCAGAAAAATCCTAGAAAAATTCTGGAAAATTAAAAAAAAAATTCCCAAAATTCCCAAAAAATCCTGAAAAAAATACCAGAAAAATTCCCCAAAAAAGCCCCCCAAAATCATCAAAAATTCCAAAAAAATTCCCCAAAAATTTTGTAAAAATCCCCAAAAACTCTCAAAAAAATCTCCCAAAAATCCCTCAAAAAATCCTCAAAAAAGTCCCCAAAAATCCCCAAAAAAATTCCTGAAAAATTCCAAAAAAATTCCCCAAAAATTCCCCCAAAAAATCCTCAAAAATCCGCGGGAAAATGCTGCCAGGGAAGCTCCAAAAGAACAAACAGAAACTCAGGAACGACGCCCTCAACCCCAAGGTTTGACAAAATTTTGGCTAATTCTGATTTTTGTGATTTCGGGAAAAAAATTTGGAAAAAATCGGAGTTTTTTTGGCTTTTTTAGGTCCAAAATTGCGAAAAAAATCGGATTTTTTTGGCTGTTTTAGGTCGATTTTTCTGGAAAAAATTGGATTTTTTTTCCTTTGTTTTAACTTCGAAAGAATTCAGAAAAATTCCAATTTTTGGGTCAAAGGTTTTAGAAAAATTTGGGCTTTTCTGGAGGAAAAATACCCCAAAAAATTCCAGGAAAAAATCCCCTAAAAAAATCTCAAAAAAATCCCCAAAAAGCCTAAAAAAATCCCCCAAAAAATCCCCAAAAATTCTCCAAAAAATCCCAAAAAAGTCTCCAGAAAATCTCCAAAAGTTCTCAAAAAAACCTCTAAAAAATAAAAAAAAATTCCACAAAAATCCCTTAAAAATTGACCAAGAATCTCCAAAAAAATCTCCTAAAAATCTCCAAAAAGTCCCTGAAAAAATCCCTAAAAATCCCAGAAAAAATTCCCAAAAAATTCTCAAAAATCCAAAAAATTTCCATAAAAATTCCAAAAAAATTCCCAGGAAAATGCTGCCAGGGAAGCTCCAAAAGAACAAACAGAAATTCAGGAACGACGCCCTCAACCCCAAGGTTTGGAATTCTTGAACATTCTGGAAAAAATTGGGGTTTTTTTAGAAAAAAATTTGGAAAAAATCGGAGGTTTTTTGGCCTTTTTAGGTCCAAAATTGCGAAAAAAATTTGGATTTTTTTCATTGTTTTATGTCTAAAATTGTGGGAAAAATTGGATTTTTTTTTTCCAGAAAATATCCTTTAAAAAAATTGTATTTTTTTGGGTGTGTTTTGGTTCCAAAATTGTGGAAAAAAATCAGATTTTTTTGGTGTATTTTAGGTCAGAATTCGGATTTTTTTGAATGTGTTTTAAGTCCAAATTTCTGGGGAAAATTGTGAAGTTTTCTGTAGGAAAAATCCACCCAAAAATTTGTGGAAAAATTCTTCCAAAAATCTCTGAAAAATCCTCAAAAAAATCCTGAAAAATTCTCCAAAAATTATCCCAAAAAACCTCCAAAAAATTCCCCAAAAATCCCCAAAAATTCCCCAAAAATTCCCCCAAAATTCCCAAAAAATTCCCAAAAAAATCACCAAAAAATTCCAAAAAAATCCTCAAAAATCATCCAAAAATCCCAGAAAATTTCCCAAAAATTCTCCAAAAAATTCCCCAAAAATTCTCAAAAGAATCCTAAAAAAAATTCCCCAAAATATCTCCAAAAAAATCTCCAAAAAATCCTCCAAAAATCACAGAAAAATTCTCCATAAATTCCCAAAAAAATAAAAAAAATCCTCAAAAAATTCCCCAAAAATTCTCAAAAAAATTCCACAAAAATCCCAAAAAATTAAAAAAAAATCACCAAAAAATTAAAAAAAAATCCTCAAAAAATCATCAAAAAATCCCAGAAATTTTCCCAAAAATTCTCAAAAAATACCACAAAAAATAAAAAAAAATCCTCAGAAAATTCCCAGAAAATCCCAAAAAAATCCTCAAAAAATTCCCCAAAAATCCCCAAAAAATTCCCAAAAATTCTCAAAAAAATTCCACAAAAATCCCCAAAAAATTAAAAAAAAAATCACCAAAAATTCCAAAGAATCCTCAAAAATCATCCAAAAATCCCAGAAATTTTCCCAAAAATTCTCAAAAAATACCACAAAAAATAAAAAAAAATCCTCAGAAAATTCCCCAGAAAATCCCAAAAAAATCCTCGAAAAATTCCCCAAAAATCCCCCAAAATTCCCAAAAATTCTCAAAAAAATTCCACAAAAATCCCAAAAAATTTAAAAAAAATCACCAAAAAATTAAAAAAAAAATCCTCAAAAATCATTAAAAAATCCAAAAAAATCTCCGAAAAATTCCCCAAAATCCCCAAAAAATCCCAGAAAATTTCCCAAAAATTCTCCAAAAAATTCCCTAAAAATTCTCAAAAGAATTCTAAAAAAAAATTCCCCAAAAAATCTCCAAAAAAATCTCCAAAAAATTCTCCAAAAATCCCAGAAAAATTCTCCATAAATTCCAAAAAAAATAAAAAAAATCCTCAAAAAAATTCCCCAAAAATTCTCAAAAAAATTCCACAAAAATCCCAAAAAATTAAAAAAAAATCACAAAAAAATTTAAAAAAAATCCTCAAAAATCATCAAAAAATCCCAGAAATTTTCCCAAAAATTCTCAAAAAATACCACAAAAAAATAAAAAAAAATCCTCAGAAAATTCCCCAGAAAATCCCAAAAAAATCCTCAAAAAAATTCCCCAAAAATCCCCAAAAAATTCCCAAAAATTCTCAAAAAAATTCACAAAAATCCCCAAAAAATTAAAAAAAAATCACCAAAAAATTCCAAAAAAATCCTCAAAAATCATCCAAAAAATCCCAAAAAATTTCCGAAAAATTCCCCAAAATCCCAAAAAAAATCCCAGAAAATTTCCCAAAAATTCTCCAAAAAATTCCCCAAAAATTCTCAAAAGAATTCTAAAAAAAATTCCCCAAAAATCTCCAAAAAAATCTCCAAAAAATCCTCCAAAATCCCAGAAAAATTCTCCAAAAATTCCCCAAAAATAAAAAAAAATCCTCAAAAAAATTCCCCAAAAATTCCCAAAAATTCTCAAAAAATTCCACAAAAATTCCCAAAAATATAAAAAAAAATCACCAAAAAATTCTCAAAAATCATCAAAAAATCCCAGAAAATTTCTCAAAAATTCTCCAAAAATTCCGCAAAAAAAAAAAAAATCCTCAAAAATTCCGCAAAAATCCCCAAAAAACTCCAGAAAAATTCTAGAAAAATCCCGAAACATTCCCTAAAAATCCCCAAAAAAATCTCCAAAAAATCCCAAAAAAAAATCCTTTGAAAGTCCCAAAAAATTCCCCAAAAATTCCCCCAAAAATTCCAAAAAAGATCCTCAAAAAATCCCCCAAAAATTCCCCAAAAATTCCCAAAAATTCTCAAAAAAATTCCACGAAAAATCCCAAAAAAATTTTAAAAAATCACCAAAAAAATTCCAAAAAAAATCCTCAAAAAATCATCAAAAAAATTCCAGAAAATTTCTCAAAAATTCTCCAAAAATTCCACAAAAAATAAAAAAAAAAATCCTCAAAAAATTCCGCAAAAATCCCCCAAAAACTCAGAAAAATTCTAGAAAAATCCCAAAACATTCCCTAAAATCCCGAAAAAATCTCCAAAAAATCCCCAAAAAAATCCTTTGAAAGTCCCAAAAAATTCCCAAAAAATTCCCCAAAAATTTCCAAAAAAATCCTCAAAAAAATCCCAAAAAATGCCCAAAAAATTCCTTCAAAATCCTCAAAAGAATCCGAAAAAAATCCCCAAAAATCTTGGAAAAATTTCCAAAATTCCCCAAAAATTCCCAAAAAAAGTTGCAAAAAATCTCAAAAAAATTCTCTTCAAATCGCCAAAAAAAACCCAAAAAATCTTGGAAAAATTCCAGATTTTTGGGGGATTTTTTGGAATTTTTTTGAGGAATTTTTAGGGATTTTTTTGAGATTTTTTTGGGGTTTTTTTTGGAAAATTTTAGGATTTTTTTTCAGTGATTTTTGCTGAATTTTTGGGGAATTTTTTCCAATTTTTTGTGACTTTTTGGGGAATTTTAAAGGAATTTTTTGGTGGATTTTTGGGGATTTTTGGGGGAATTTTTTGCTGACTTTTTGAGATTTCTTGGGATTTTTTAACAGATTTTTTGTGATTTTTTAAAGGATTTTTTGGAGATTTTTTTAGGAATTTTTGGCGATTTTTTTTTAATTTTCCATGAATATTTTGGGATTTTTTGGCAATTTTTTGCTGCTTTTTTGGGGAATTTTTTGCAGATTTTTCTGGTTTTTTTTTTTTATTTTTAGGGGATTTTTGGAGGAAAATTTTACTGATTTTTGGAGATTTTTTGGGGAATTTTTTTTGGGAACGATTTGTGATTTTTAAAGGAATTTTTGTGAATTTTTTTTTACTTTTTGGTGATTTTTTTGAAGGATTTTTTGGAGATTTTTTGGGGAATTTTTGAGGATTTTTTTCTCAGTTTTTGGTGAGTTTTCGGTGAATTTTAAAGGAATTTTTGGAGGATTTTTAAAGTATTTTTTAGGGATTTTTTTGAGAATTTTGAGGATTTTTTTTTACTTTTTGGGTGTTTTTAAAAGATTTTTTTCTGAAGTTTTGGGTATTTTTGGGAATTTTTTTCTGAGTTTTTTGGTAAATTTTTGGGGAATTTTTTGGTGAATTTTTTTGGGAAATTTTTGGGGATTTTTTGGGTGAATTTTTTGGGATTTTTTTTTTTAATTTTTAA
>JAXCHO010000806.1:0-42514 GCA_036630365.1 Acanthiza pusilla
TGGAAAATAAAGGAAACTGAAGGAAAATTGAGTAGAAATCCACAGAAAAATGGGAAAAATTGGAGGAAAATTCGGGGAAAATAGAAGAAAAATTAAGGAAAAAGTGAGGAAAAATTTGGGAAAAACTCAGGGAAAGTAGCGAAAAAATTCAGGAAAAATGGCAGAAAAATTCGGGGAAAGTTAAGGAAAAATTGGGGGAAATTGCCAAAAAATCCCCAAAAAATTCCAAAAAATCCTCAAAAAATCTCCAAATCTCCTCAGGTGTCGCGGAAAGTTCTGGAATCAGAGGTGGGAGAGCTCCGGGAGCAGCTCCGAGAGAACTCCGAGAAATTGTCAGAATTGCAGAAGGAAAAGGAAATTTGGGAAGAGAAGCAAAAACGGAGCCGAGAGAGGGCCGAGAGCTTGGAGGTGAAAATGGGGAAAATTTGGGAAAATTTGGGGAAAAATTTGGGGAAAATTTGGGAAAATTTAGGGAAAAATTTGGGGAAAATTTGGGAAAATTTGGGGGAAAATTTGGGGAAAATTTGGAGAATATTTCGGGGAAATTTGGGGAAAATTGTGAGGAAATTTGGGGGAAATTCAGGGGAAGTTTGGGGAAAATTTGGAGGAAATTTGGGGAAAATTCGGGGAAAATAGAGGGAAAGTGGCGGGAAAAGTTGAGGAAAATTTGGGGGAAATTTGGGGAAAATAGAAGAAAAGTTTGGCAAAATGGTGGAAAAACGGAGGGAAAATTTGGGGAAAATTTGGGGAAAATGGCAGAAAAATATGGGGAAAATAGAAAAAAAAGTTGGGGAAAAGAGAGGGGAAAATTGAGGGAAAATTTTGGGAAAAGTTTGGGGAAATTTGGGGAAAATGGCAGGAAAATAGAGGGAAAAATTGGGGAACATTTTGGAGAAATTTGGGGAAAGTTGTGCAAAAATTTGGGAAAAAGTAACAAAAAAAATGAGGAAAAATAGAGGAAAAAAATATAGGGAAAATAGTGGAAAAATTGGGGGAAAAGTGATAATTTGGGGGAAAATGGCAGAAAAATTGTGGAAAAATGGTGGAAAAATTAATGAAAAACTGGGGAAAGTTGGAAAAATGGTGGGAAAATTCAGGGAAAATTTGGGAAAGATTGTGGGAAAAATTCAAGGAAAATTAAGGAAACTGAAGGAAAAATTGAGTAGAAATCCAGGGAAAAGCGGCAGGAAAAATTGGAGGAAAATTTGAGGAAAATAGAGGAAAAATGAAGGAAAAATTGAGGGAAAATTTGGAAAAATTCAGGGAAAGTAGCAAAAAAATTCAGGAAAAAATTGGGGGAAATTGCCAAAAAATCCCCCCAAAAATTCAAAAAAGTCACACAAAAAATTAGCAAAAAATAAAAAAAAATTGGGGCAAGAAAAGGCCGAGAAATTGCAAAGGGAAAGAGAAATTTGGGAAGAGAACCAAAAACGGAGCCAGGAGAGGGCAGAGAGCTTGGAGGTAAAAATGGGAAAAATTTGGGAGAAATTTGGGGAAAAATTGGGGGAAAATTTGGGAAAAATTGGGGGAAGATTCAAGGAAAATTCAGGAAAAATGGCAGGAAAAATTGAGGAAAATTTGGGGGAAATTTGGGGAAAATTCAGGGAAAATTTGGGAAAATCTGGGGGGAAAAAGGTTGCAAAAAAATCCAAAATAATCCCAAAAAATCCCCCAGCGATTGCAACACAATGAAAAAAAAAAAAAAACCAAAATTGTGAAAAGGTCCCCAAAATATTGTCCAAAAAGGCAACAAAAATGTCTAAAAATTTGCAAAAAATTTTTTTTAAATTAAAAAAAACTGAAAAAACTGCAGAAAAATCCCCAAAAAATTTTTTAAAAAAATTACAAAAATATGCTAAAAAATAAAAAAAAATTTAAAAAAAAATCCCAAAAATCTCCCAAAATTCCCAAATTTTCTTTTTCGCAGACGGAATGCCGAGATCTCCAAAAATCTCTGTTGGAGGCGTCCGAGCGCTCGCAGGAGCTGCTCCTGGCCCAGTCCCAAAAAAATCCCACCCAAAATAAAATTAAAATTAAAATTAAATGAAGATAAATTCTTTTTTAAAAAAGAAGCAGAATAGTTTATTAAAAAAAAAACAAAAATCTCTCAAAAAAAACCCCTCCAAAAACTCAGAAAAAATCCCATTTATGGGAAAAAAAAAAATTTAAAAAAATTCCTCAAAAAGAAACCAAAAAATCCTAAAAAGCAAAAAATTTTCCCAAAAAATCGCCAGGAAATTTAAAAAAAATAGCCAAAACAACTTTTTAAAAAATCAAGAAAAATCTCCCAAAAAGGAAACAAAAAAAAAAAAAAATCCTCAAAATTTCTTTAAAAAAATTTTTTTAAAAATCTGAAAAAAAATAAAAACCTTAAAAAAAACCCCAAAAATTAAAAATTTTAAAAGCTTTCAAAGATACAAAAGATCTCAAAAAAATTTAAAAATGTGAAAATTTGAAAGAAAACCAACCCAAAGAATTAAAAAAAAAAATAAGAAAAAAATGCCCCAAAAATAAGGAAAAAAACAGAAAAAATAAAAAAAAAATGCAAAAAATTACGAAAAAAATTCCGACAAATTTGCCGAAAAATGCAAGAAAAATCCTAAAAATTCTATTTTTTCGTATTTTTTCAGACAGAACGCCGAGATCTCCAAAAATCTCTCTCGGAGGTGTCAGAGCGCGAGCAGGAGCTGCTCCTGGCCCAGCGCTCGCTGGAGTCCAAACTGGAAGATTCTGAGCGTGGCCGAGAGAGACTCCAGGAGGAGGTTTGGGATTTTGGGATTTGGGATTTGGGGTTTGGGATTTGGGGATTTGGGATTTGGGATTTTGGGATTTGGGATTTTGGGATTTGGGGATTTGGGGTTTGGGATTTGGGATTTTGGGATTTTGGGATTTGGGATTTTGGGATTTGGGGTTTGGGATTTGGGATTTCGGGTTTGGGGTTTGGGATTTGGGATTTTGGGGTTTGGGATTTGGGGTTTGGGATTTTGGGATTTGGGGGTTGGGGTTTGGGAATTTGGGATTTGGGGGTTGGGATTTTGGGAATTTGGGATTTTTGGATTTGGGATTTTGGGGTTTGGGGTTTGGGATTTTGGGTCAGGATTTTGGGATTTTGGGATTTGGGGTTTTGGGGATTTGGGGTTTGGGGTTTGGGATTTGGGATTTTGGGATTTTGAATTTGGGGTTTGGGATTTTGGGATTTTGAGATTTTGGAATTTTGGGATTTGGGATTTTGAGATTTTGGAATTCTGGGATTTGGGGAATTTGGGGTTTGGAATTTGGGATTTGGGGTTTGGGATTTTGGGGTTTGGGAATTTGGGATTTGGGGTTTGGGGTTTGGGGTTTGGGATTTTGGGATTTGGGATTTTGGGATTTGGGGTTTGGATCTATTCCGTGAATTATTTTGGAAATTATTTGGGGAATTCCTGCACTAATTTTCACCAAAATCACCCAAAAATTTTTCAAAAATCACCAAAACTTTTGCAGAAATCACCCAAATTTTTCCCATAAATCCCCAAAATCCTTTCCTAAATCACCAAACTTTTTTCATAAATCCCCAAAAATCTTCCCTAAATAGTTAAAACTTTTGCCAAAAACACCAGAATTTTTGCCATAAATCACCCGAATTTTTGCCAAAATCACCCGAATTTTTTCCTGAACTCCCCCAAAATTCCCAAATTTTCCCAAAATTTCCATTTTCCCCCAGGTTTTGTGTGTAAAGCAGGCAGGAGTTTCGAGGAATTATTTTGGGACTTGTGGGAATTATTTAGGCAATTTTTTCAGGAAATATTTTGGGATTTCTTTTGGGAATTAATTTCTAGAATTATTTCGGGATTTATTTCAGGAACCACCACGCAAATTTTCACCAAAATCACGCAAAAATCATCCATAAATCACCCAAATTTTGCCATAAATCACCCAAATTTTTTCCTAAATGACCCAAATTTTGCCATAAATCTCCCGAATTTTGCCATAAATCCCCCAAATTTTGCCATAAATCCCCCGAATTTTGCCATAAATCACCCAAATTTTGCCATAAATCACCCAAATTTTGCCATAAATCACCCGAATTTTTTCCTAAATGACCCGGATTTTTTCCTAAACTCCCCCAAAATGCCCAAATTTCCCCAAATTTGGATTTTTCCCGCAGGTTTCGCGGCTGCGCGCGGAGCTCCAGGAGGGCGAGGCTCGCGCGGCTCAGCTGGCGCAGGACAGAGATTCGCTGAGGAACAAAGTGCAGAGCCTCGAGGAGGAGAGCGAGAGAGCTCAGAGGGAGCAGCAGGACAGAGCACGGAGCTGCCGCGGCATGGAGGTGAGGAAAATTGAAAAAAATAAAATTAAAAAAAAAATTCTGGGGAAAATTCCGGAAAAAAAAAAGGGTAAAAAAAACCAAAAAAACCCCAAAAAAAGGACAAAAACAAAAAAAAAACCCTCAACAAACAAACAAATAAACCAAAAAACTCAACAAACAAACAAACGAACAAAAAAAAAATCTCAAAAACAACCCAAAAAACAAACCAAACCAAATAAATTCTTAAAAGTAAAAAAAAAAAAAAAAAAAAATCCCAAGAGAAACTAAAAAAGCAAAGTTGGGGAGAGTGAGAGAGGCAGAAAGTGCAGAGCCTCGAGGAGGAGAGCGAGAGAGCTCAGAGGGAGCAGCAGGAGAGAGCTCGGAGCTGCCGCGGCATGGAGGTGAGGAAAATTGAAAAAAAATAAAATTTAAAAAAAAAATTCTGGGGGAAAAAAAAAATCTTCCCAAAAAAAAAAAACACCCCCCCCCAAAAAAAAAAAAAAAAACCAAAACCTCAACAAACAAACAAACAAAAAAAAACCCTCAAAAACAACCCAAAAAACAAACCAAACCAAACAAATTCTTAAAAGTAAAAAAAAAAAAAAAAAAAAAAAATCCCAAGAGAAACTAAAAAAGCAAAGTTGGGGAGAGTGAGAGAGGCAGAAAGTGCAGAGCCTCGAGGAGGAGAGCGAGAGAGCTCAGAGGGAGCAGCACGAGAGAGCACGGAGCTGCCGAGGGCATGGAGGTGAGAAATTTTTAAAAAAAATTTAAAAAAAAAATTTTAAAAAAAAATTTAAAAAAATTAAAAAAAAAAATCTGGGAAAAATTCCGGAAAAAGAAAAAAAACCTGCAAAAAAAACCCCAAAAAATTCCCCCCAAAAAAATTCCCCAAAAAACCAAACCAAACAAAAAAAACAAAAAGAAAAAAAAACCAAACAAAAAAAAAAAAAACCACAAAAAACCAAAAAACCGAAAATCAAAAAAAAAAAAAAAGAGGAAAAAAGAAAGTCCCAAGAGAAACCAAAAAAGCAAAATTGGGGAGAGTCAGAGCTCAGAGGGAGCAGCACGAGAGAGCACGGAGCTGCCACGGCATGGAGGTGAGAGAATTCCTGAAAAATTCCCAGAAAAAAATTGGGAAAAAAAAATCCTGGGGAAAATTCTGGAAAAAGAAAAAAAAAATCTTAAAAAAAAAAAAATTCAAAAAACAAACAAACAAACAAACAAAAAACCTCAAAAACAACCCAAAAAACAAAACAAACCAAACAAATTTTTAAAAGTACAAAAAGAAAAAAAAGAGAGAGAAAAAAGAGTCCCAAGAGAAACCAAAAAAGCAAAACTGGGGAGAGTCAGAGAGGCAGAAAGTGCAGAGCTCGAGGAGGAGAGCGAGAGAGCTCAGAGGGAGCAGCTCGAGAGAGCACGGAGCTGCCGGGGGATGGAGGTGAGAAATTCCTGAAAAAAAAATTTAAAAAAAAAATTAAAAAAAAAATAATAAAAAAAAAATTTTAAAAAATTTTAAAAAAAAATCTGGGAAAAATTCCGGAAAAAGAAAAAATACCTGCAAAAAAAACCCCCAAAAAATTCCCCCCCAAAAAATTCCCCAAAAAACCAAACCAAACAAAAAAACAAAAAGAAAAAAAAACCAAACCGAAAAAAAAAAAAACACAAAAAACCAAAAAACCGAAAATCAAAAAAAAAAAAAAAAGAGGAAAAAAGAAAGTCCCAAGAGAAACCAAAAAAGCAAAATTGGGGAGAGTCAGAGCTCAGAGGGAGCAGCACGAGAGAGCACGGAGCTGCCGAGGGATGGAGGTGAGAAATTCCTGAAAAAAATCCCCAAATTTTTCTCAATTTTTTCCCCAAATTTCTCCCAAATTTCTCCCAAATTTCTCCCAGGCTTTCCCCAGTTTTCCTCCAATTTTCTCCCAAATTTTCCCCAATTTTCTCCCAGACTTTTCCCAATTTTCCCCAAATTTTCCCCAATTTTCTCCCTAATTTTCCCCACATTTCCCCCAATTTTTCCCCCCAATTTTTCTCAAATTTCTCCCGATTTCCCCAATTCCTCCGGAATTTTTCCTGATTTTTTCCAGGAATTTTCCCCAAATTTTCCCCAAAAATTTTCCCCAAATTTTCTCCAAACTTTTCCCCATATTTCTCCCAGACTTTTCCCAATTTTCTCCCAATTTTTTCCCAAATTTTCCACAAATTTCTCCCCAATTTTTCCCGAATTTTACCCGAATTTTTCCTGTGATTTTTCAAAAAATTCCACAAAATTTCCCCGAATTTTCCCCAATTTTTTCCCAAATTTCTCCCAGACTTTCCTCAAACTTTCCCCCAAATTTTCCCCAATTTTCCCCCAAAATTTTCCCACATTTTTCCTGAATTTTTCCTGTGATTTTTCCAAAAATTCCCCAAAATTTCTGCAAATTTTCCCCAATTTTCTTCCAAATTTTTCCCAAATTTCTCCCAGACTTTTCCCAAATTTTCCCCAATTTTTCCCCAAATTTTCCCCAAATTTTCCCCAATTTTTCCCCATTTTTTTCCCAATTTTTTCCCACTTTTTTCCTGAATTTTCCCCAAATTTTCCCCAATTTTTTCCCAAATTTTCTCCCACTTTTTCCCCAAATTTTTCCCAATTTTCCCCCATTTTTTCCCCAATTTTTCCCCAATTTTCCCCCAATTTTTTCCCACTTTTCCCCCAATTTTTCCCCAAATTTTTCCCAAATATTCCCCAATTTTTCCCCAATTTTTCCCAAATTTTTCCCCAATTTTTCCCCAATTTTTTCCCAAATTTTTCCCAATTTTCCCCCAATTTTTCCCCAATTTTTTCCCCAATTTTTCCCCGAATTTTCCCCAATTTTTTCCCAAATTTTTCCCACTTTTTCCCCAATTTTCCCCCAATTTTTCCCAAATTTTCCCCACTTTTCCCCACTTTTTTCCCAATTTTTTCCCAATTTTTCCCCAATTTTTCCCCAATTTTTTCCCAATTTTTTCCCCAATTTTTCCCCAAATTTTCCCCAATTTTCCCCCAATTTTTCTCCAATTTTTCCCCAATTTTCCCCAAATTTTCCCCAATTTTCCCCCAATTTTTCCCCAAATTTTTCCCAATTTTTCCCCAAATTTTCCCCAAATTTTCCCCAATTTTTCCCCAATTTTTTCCCCAATTTTTCCCCAATTTTTCCCCAAATTTTCCCCAAATTTCCCCAAAATTTTCCCCATTTTTTCCCCAATTTTTTCCCAAATTTCTCCCAGACTTTCCCCAAATTTTCTCCAATTTTCTCCCAATTTTCCCCCAATTTTTCCCCAAATTTTTCCCAATTTTTCCCCAATTTTCCCCCAATTTTTCCCCAAATTTTTCCCAACTTTTCCCCAAATTTTTCCCAAATTTTCCCCACTTTTCCCCCAATTTTTCCCCAAATTTTTCCCAATTTTTCCCCAATTTTTCCCCAATTTTTCCCCAAATTTCCCCCAATTTTTCCCCAATTTTTCCCCAATTTTTCCCCAATTTTCCCCCAAATTTCCCCCAATTTTCCCCCAATTTTTCCCCAATTTTCCCCCAATTTTTCCCCAATTTTTTCCCCAATTTTTCCCCAATTTTTCCCCAATTTTTCCCCAGTTTTTTCCCCAATTTTTCCCCAATTTTTCCCCAAATTTTCCCCAAATTTTCCCCAAATTTTCCCCAAATTTTCCCACATTTTCCCCCAATTTTTCCCCAAATTTTCCCCCAATTTTTCCCCAATTTTTCCCCCAATTTTTCCCAAATTTTCCCCAATTTCAGGAGAAGCTGAAGCGCCTGGAGCTGGAGTTGGAGGAGGAGCGAAGCTCCGTGGAGCTCCTGAGCGAGAGAATCACCCGCGGCCGAGATCAGGTGAAATTCCCCAATTTTCGGCACAAAATTTGGGATTTTTTGGGAATTCTGAGAGTTGGGTGAGGCCTGAGTGGATTTGGTGAAAAAAGAAAAAAAAAATCTAAAAAAAAAACCGAAAAAAATGGAAAAAATTCCGGAAAAATCCCCCAAAAAATCCCAAAAAACTCCTCAAAATTCACCAAAAATTTACTGAAAATTCACAAAGCATTCCCCAAAAAATTACCCCAAAAAAAATCCACAAAATTCCATGGAAAATCTACAGAAATTCTGTGGAAATTCCATGGTAAATCCACAAAAAATCCATGGAAATTCCATGGAAAATGCACAAAAAATTCACAAAAATCCGTGGAAAATTCTTGGAAAAATCCACAAAGATTTTTAAAAAAACGAAACAAACCAAGACATAGAAATTCCACAAAAATCCACCAAAATCCATGGAAAATTCCATGGAAATTCCACAAAATGCCACAAAAATCCATGGAAAATGCACAAAAATCCACAAAAAATCACGGAAAACCCACAAAAATATGTGGAATTTCCATGGAAATTCCAGAAAAATCCATAGAAAATTTATGGAAACTTCACCAAAAAAAAAAATCCACAAATTTCCCTGGAAAATCCACAAAAATCCATTAAAAAAAATTCTGCGGAGTTTTAGTAAAAATCCACAAAAATACACCAAAAATTCCCCAAAATTCCCCAAAAATCCATGGAATTCCACCTAAAAATTCACAGAAGTCCATGGAAAATCCATGGAAATTGTGAAAAAATTCACCAAAATCCACCCAAAAAAATCCTGGAAAATCCATGGGAAATCCACAAAAATTGCGTGGAATCTCCACAAAAATCCATGGAAATGCCACAGAAAATCGATGAAAATCTCCAAAAATATGCAGAAATTCCATGGAAAATCCACCCAAAAATCCACGAATTTTCCATGGAAATTCCACAAAATTTCACAAAAAATAAAAAAAAAGAAAAATCCAGAGAATTTCGTGGGAATTCCACCAAAAAAGCCCAAAAATCATGGGAAAATCTGCAGATTTCCATGGAAAATAAACAAAATTCACCCAAAATTCCCCAAAATTCCAGAAAAATTTTGGATTTCATTCCCAGGTGGATCAGCCACGGGCTAGAATTCCATGGAAAATCCCCAAAATTAAAAAAAAAAAGCAAAATTGCCCCAAAATTCCCCCAAAAATCATAAAAAATTCCCTGAAAATTGCCAGATTTTCCCAAAATTTCCCAAAATTTCCTAAAATTTTGGAATTTTCCAGGTGGAGCAGCTGCGGGCGGAGCTGCTGCAGGAGCGCTCAGGGCGCCATGAGAATTCCATGGAAAATCCCCCCAAAAAATTCCCCAAAATTAAAAAAAAAATTCAGAAAAAATTCCCCAAAAATTCACAAAACATTCCCCAAAAATTATACCAAAAAATCCACAGAAATTCTATGGAAATTCCATGGAAAATCCACAAAAAATCCATGGAAATTCCACAGAAAATCCACCAAAAAATCACAAAAAATTCCATGGAAATTCCACAGAAATTCCACAAAAATCCACAAAGAAAAAATCCCCAAGACTTCGTTAAAATTCCACAAAAATACATTTAAAAAATCCACAAAATCTCCCCAAAATTATAGAAAAATACACCAAAAAATCTACAAAATGTCATCAAAATTCCACGAAAATCCCCAAAATTAAAAAAAAAATTCCCAAAATTCCTGAAAAATTTTGGGATTTTATTTGCAAGGTGATCAGCTGTGGGCGAGAATTCCTTGAAAAATGAAAAAAAAAATCCCAAAAAATTCCCAAAAAATCTCCAAAAATTCCCCAAAATTCCCTGAAAAATTCCCGAAAATCCCCAAAATTCCCTGAAAATTCCCAAAATTTTGGAATTTTCCCAGGTGGATCAGCTGCTGCAGGAGCGCTCAGGGCGCCATGAGAATTCCATGGAAAATAAAAAAAAATTCCATGGAAATTTCATTGAAAATGCACAAAAATCCACAAAAATCCATGGAAGTTCCATGGAAAATCCACAAAAGTTGACCAAAATCCACAAAATTCCAAGGAAAATTCATGGAAATTCCATAGAAAATCCATGGAAAATCAATAAAAACATTTAAAAAACGAAAAACGAAAGAAATTCTGTGGAAAATGCACAAAAATCCACAAAAAATCCTGGGTGTTCCATGGAAAATCCCCAAATTTTCCCAAAAATTCCCCAAAATTTCAAGAAAAATTCCAAAATTCAAAAAAAAATTTCGGATTTGGTTCCCAGGTGAATCAGCTGTGGGTGAGAATTCCATGAAAAATCCCAAAAAAATCATCAAAATGTCCCCAAAAATCTTCAAAATTTCGCCAAAAATTCAAAAAAAATCCCCAAATCCCCCCAAAATTCCCCAAAAATTCCATAAAAATTTTGGGATTTCATTCCCAGGTGGATCAGCTGCATGCAAGAATTCCATGGAAAATCCCCAAAATTTAAAAAAACCCACAAAATCGCCCCAAAATTCCCAAAAAATTCCCCAAAAATCATAAAAAATTCCCTGAAAATTCCCAGATTTTCCCAAAATTTCCCCAAAATTCCCTAAAATTCCCAAAATTTTAGTGTTTCCCAGGTGGAGCAGCTGTGGGTGAGAATTCCATGAAACATCCCAAAAAATCATCAAAATGTCCCCAAAAATCTTCAAAATTTTGCCAAAAATTCCCCAAAAATCCCCAAATCCCCCCAAAATTCCCAAAAAAATCCCCAAAAATTCACAGAACGTTTCCCAAAAAATGATCCAAAAAAATCCACAAACTTTTTTAAAAGAACGAAACAAACCAAGACACAGAAATTCCACCAAAAATCCGTGGAAATTCCATGGAAATTCCACGGAAATTCCACAAAAATCGACCCCAAAAATCCACAAAATTTCATTAAAATTGCACAAAAAAAAAAAAAATCCATGAAATTTCATTAAAAATCCACAAAAATACACTGAAAAATCCACGAAGTGTCATCAAAAATCCCCAAAATTTCCCAAAAAAATTCCCAAAAAATCCCAAAAAATCCCTCAAAATTCCTTGAAAATTCCCGAAAATCCCCCAAATTCCCTAAAAATTCCCCAAATTTTGGAATTTTCCAGGTGGAGCAGCTGCGGGCGGAGCTGCTGCAGGAGCGCTCAGGGCGCCACGAGCTCGAGTGTGACAAAGCTTCCCTGGAGAGACAGGTGAGGGAATTCCCGAAAAAATTCCGGGAAAATCGAGGAAAAATGGCGGGAAATTTATGGGGAATTCGTGGGAAAATGGTGGGAAAATTCCTGGGAAAATTCTGGGAAAATGGCGGGAAAAATTTTGGGGAAATGGCAAGAAAGTTATGGAGAAATTTATGGGGAAAATTCCTGGGAAAATGGCAGGAAAATGGAGGGGAAAAGATGGACAAATTATGGAACAATGGAAGGAAAATGGCGGGAAAATTTTGGGGAAATTATGGGGAAATTATGGGAGAAATACCTGGGAAAATCTGGGAAAAATGGTGGGAAAATTTTGGGAAAAATTCTGGGAATTTATGGGGAAATTATGGGGAAATGCTGGCAAAATAGTGAGAAAATTCTGGGTAAATTCCCGGGAAAATTCCTGGGGAAAATGTGTGAAAATGTTGGGAAAATTATGGGAAAATTGTGAGAAAATTCCGGGGGAAATGGTGAGAGAATGGAGAGAAGTTTTTGGGAAAATAGAGGGAAAATTCCTGGGAAAAACATGGGAAAATGGTGGGGAAATTCCTGGGGAAATTATGGGAAAATGGCAGGAAAACTATGGGGAAATTCCTGGGAAAAATGTGGAAAAATGGTGGGAAAATTTTGGAAAATTTTTGGGAAAATCTGGGAAAAAATGTGGGAAAATTTTGGGGAAATGGTGGAGAAATGTTGGGGAAATGGCAGGAAAATTTTGGGAAAATTTTGGGAAAATTATGAAGGAAATTTTGGGGAAATGGAGGAAAAATCATGGGAAAATTATGGGGAAATGATAGGAAAATTCGGGGGGAATTGGTGGGGAAAATGATGGGAAAATCGTGAGAAAATTCAGGGGGAAATGGCAGGAAAATGATGGCGAAAAATGTGGGAAAAACATGGGAAAATGGTGGGAAAATGGCGGGAAAATTTGGGGAAAATGATGGGGAAATTATCGGGAAAATGGTGGGAAATTCCTGGGAAAAATGTGGGAAAATGATGCAAAAATGGAAGGGAAATCATGGGGAAATTTCTGGGAAAATAAAGGGGAAAAAATGGGAAAATGGTGGGAAAATAGGGAGAAAATTCCTGGGAAAATGGCGAGAAAATGGCGGGAAAAATGGGGGGGGAAATTGTGGGAAATTTATGGGGAAACAGAGAATTATGGGAAAAATTGGGGGGGAAATGGCGGGGAAAATTGTGGGAAGTTCCTGGGAAAATGGCGGGGAAAATGTGGAAAAATGGTGGGAAAATTTTGGAGAAATTTTGGGGAAATTTATGGGAAAATGATGGGAAAATTTTGGGAAAATCTGGGACAAAATGGGGGAAAATTTTGGGGAAATGGTGGAGAAATGTTGGGGAAATTTTGGGAAAATTTTGGGAAAATTATGGGGAAATGATGGGAAAATTATGAGAGAAATTTTGGGGAAATGGAGGAAAAATGGTGGGAAAAGGATGGGAAAAATGTGGGAAAAATGTGGGAAAAATGATAGGAAAATGGAGAGGAATGGCGGGAAAAATGGAGGAGAAATTATGGGAAAATTCCAGGGAAAATGAGAGGGAAATGGAAGGAAAATGAAGGGAAAATGATAGGAAAATAGATGAAAAATTCTGGGAAAAACATGCTGAAATTATGGAAAAATTATGAGGAAAATTGAGGGGAAAATGGCGGGAAAATGGTGGGGAAATTATGGGGAAATTAGGGGAAAATGGTGGGAAAAATCTGGGAAAAATGTGGGAAAATTATGGGAAAATGGAGGGAAAATTGTGGGAAAATGATGAGAAAATTCTGGGGAAATCAGAGGAAAATTCTGGGAAAATTCTGGAAAAAATAAAAAAAAAAATCCCAATTAATTTGGGAATTTTTTGGGGATTTTTTGGGAATTTTTGAGGGGATTTTGGGATTTTTTTTTTTTTTGTGTGTGTGGAATTTTTGGGGAATTTTTTGGCAATTTTTGGGTGGAATTTTCCAGAACAAAGAGCTGAAGAATCGCTTGGAAAAGAGATTAAAAAGTCACAAAAAACTCAAAAAATCCCCCAAAAAACTGGGATTTTTGGGGGGAATTTTTGGGGAATTTTTGAGGCATTTTTGGGGGATTTTTGGGGGGAATTGTTTTGGAATTTTTGGTCAATTTTGGGGGAATTTTTAGGGAATTTTTTGGCATTAAAAAAAAAAAATTCCCAAACAAGGAGTTTGGATTAATTTGGGAATTTTGGGGGGAATATTTCGGGGTTTTTGGTGGAATTTTTGGGGTATTTTTGGGGCAATTTTGGGGGAATTTTTAGGGAATTTTTAAGGGAATTTTTTTTTAATTTTCCCAAACAAGAAATTTGGATTAATTTGGGAATTGGGGGGGGGAATTTTGGAATTTTTTTGGGAATTTTTTAAAAATTATTTTTAGTGTATTTTTTTGAATTTTTTGAGATTTTTTTTTTTATTATTTTTGGGGGAACTTTGGGGGAATTTTTCGGGAACTTTTCAGGAATTTTGGGGGGAATTTTTGGGAAAATTTTTTTTTTTTTTTGGTGTAACTTTTGGGCAATTTTGGGGTAATTTTGGGTGGAATTTTCCAGAACAAGGAGCTGAAGAATCGCCTGGCAAAGACTTAAAAATTTTTTTTAAATCCTCCAAAACTTAGGAATTTTTTGGGGTTTTTTGGGGGTTTTTTGGGGCAATTTTTGGGAATTTTTTTTTTACATTTTTGTGTAACTTTTGAGCAATTTTTGGGTAATTTTGGGTGGAATTTTCAGGAATTTTAGGGGGAATTTTGGGGAATCTTTTTTCCCAATTTTTGGGATTTTTTTTTTTAATTTTAGGGGGGAATTTTGTTGGGGTTTTTTTTTTTTTAATTTTTGGGGTATTTTTTTGAATTTTGGGGGAATTTTGGGGGCGATTTTTTTTGAATTTTGGGGAACTTTTTTGGGAATTTTTTTTTTTTACATTTTTGTGTAACTTTTGGGCAATTTTTGGGTAATTTTGGGTGGAATTTTCAGGAATTTTGGGGGGAATTTTGGGGAATCTTTTTTCCCAATTTTTGGGATTTTTTTTTTAATTTTGGGGGGAATTTTGTTGTGGTTTTTTTTATTTTTGGGGTATTTTTTTGAATTTCAGGACAATTTTGGGGGGGGGGGTTTTTTTGAATTTTGGGGAACTTTTTTGGAATTTTTTTTTTTTAAATGTTTGGGGCATTTTTGGGTAATTTTGGGTGGAATTTTCCAGAACAAGGAGCTGAAGAATCGCCTGGCTCACTGCGAAGGCCAAATTCGCCCTGCAGGGAATTATTCCCAACTGGAGTCGGAGCTCGAGCAGCTCCGGGAGCAGCTCCAGGCCCAGGAGAGGTAAAAATCCCCAAATTTTTGGGAATTTTGGGGAATTTTTGGGGTGGGGGAGGGGGAGGGGGGAAGTGGTGGGGGTTGGGTTTGGGAGGAGTTCCCAAAAATTTTTTTAAAATGTAAAAATTTGCTATAAAATTAAAAAAAAAACAAAAAAAAGCTCTAAAAAAAAATCCCCAAAATTAAAGAAGAATGCAAAAAAATCGCCAAAACATCTGACCCCAAAATTCCTTGAAAATTTAAAAAAAAAAATGCCAAAAAATCCCAAAAATTTTTTAAAAAATCTTAAGAAATTCCAAAAAAAATTTCAAAGAATTTTTTTAAAAATCCAAAAATTTCCCAAAAATTAAAAATATTTTTTCAAAAAAATTCTCAAAAATCCCTAAAAAAATCGCAAAAATTCCCAAAAATAAAAAAAATCCCCAAAAATTAAAAAAAAAATCCAAAAAATCACAAGGAATTCCCCAAAATAAAAAAAAAATTAAATCACAAAAAATCCTTTGAAAAACCCTAAATATCTCCTCATCAATTCCTAAAAACCAAAAAAATTCCTAAAAAATTCCCCAAAAAATCCCAAAAACCAAAAAAAATCCCAAAAAAATCCCCCCCAAAATAAAAAAAAAAAATCCCAAAAAATCCCCAACCCCCCCCAAAAAAATCCAAAACAATCCTTTAAAGATAAAAAAAAAAATTCCAAAAAATTCCAAAACAATTCCCAAGAAAATCCCAAAAATCCTCAGGAAAAAAATTCAAAATTTTTTTTCAAAAATTTAAAAATTAAAAAAAAAAAAAAAACTTAAAAATCACCCAAAATCCCCGAAAAAATCCCCAAAAAATAGAAAAAATCCCCAAAAAATCTCCAAAAAATCCCAGAAAATTCCCCAAATTTTTTTAAAAAATCCTTTTTGCGTAGGGAGAAGAGCGCGGCGCTCTCGGCCAATCGGAAATTGGAGAGGAAAATGAAAGAATTGACTTTGCAAATGGACGAGGAGAGACAGAGCTCTGCCGACCAGAAGGACCAGGTGAGGAATTTTGGGAATTTTTAGGAATTTTTGGGGAATTTTAGGATTTTTTTTCTAATTTTTTGGGGATTTTTCAGAGTTTTTTTAGGGAATTTTTGGCATTTTTTAGGAATTTTTTGGGATTTTTTTGTGGATTTTAATTTTTTTTTTAGGGATTTTTGGTATATTTTTTAGGGATTTTTAAATTAATTTTTGGAGGATTTTTGGAGATTTTTTGGAGATTTTTTTGGAGGTTTTTTTTGGGGTTTTTTTGTTATTTTTAGAAATTTTTTAGGGATTTTTGGGGGATTTTTTAGGGATTTTTAGGAACTTTTTGGAGAATTTTTTTTGAATTTTTAGAGATCTTTTAAGGGATTTTTTTTATTTTGGGGATTTTTGGGGGGGGGATTTTTTAGAGATTTTTAGGGATTTTTAGAGATTTTTTGGAGAATTTTTGGGAATTTTTTTGTTATTTTTGGGAATTCTTTGGGATTTTTGGGGGATTTTTTTCTGATTTTTGGGGGAATTCTCTGGGAATTTTCTGGGAATTCTTGGTGGGAATTCTGGGAATTTTTGGGTAAAAATTCTGAGGAATTTTCTGGAATTCTGGGTGGGAATTCTCAGGAATTTTCTGGGAATTTTGGGTGGGAATTCTCTGAGAACTTTTGGGAATTTTTGGGATTTTTTTTGGGAAAATTCTTGAGAATTCTCTGGAATTCTGAGTGGAAATTCCTGGAAATTCTCCATCAGAATTCTCCAGAATTTTCTATCGAAATTCCTGGGAATTCTCCATCATAATTCCCGCCAGAAATCCCAACCCCAAACCCCCAAAATCTCCCAAAATTCCCATCCCAACCCCAAAAATTTGGGAATTTTCCATTGGAATTCCTGACGGGAAATCCCAACCCCCAAAAGTCTCCACAATTCCTATTCTGGCTCCAAAAATTTTGGGAATTTTCCAAATTCTGGGAATTCTTGGCGGGAATTTTTGCAAATTCTTTGGAATTTTTTGGGGGGAAGTTCTCTGGGAATTCTCAGGAATTCTCTGGGAATTCTTGGGTATTTTGGGGGGAATTCTCAGGAATTTTCTGGGAACTTTTGGGAATTTTCAGGGGGAATTCTCCAGGAACTGTTGGGGGGAATTTTCTGGGAATTCTCAGGAATTCTCTGGGAATTCTGGGTGGGAAATTAATGGAAATTCTTGGGGAAAATTCCTGGAAATTCTCGGGAATTTTTGGGGGAAACTCCTGGGAATTCTCTGGGAATTCTGGGTGGGAGTTCTTGGGAATTCTGCTTGGGAACATTTGGGAATTCTTGGGGGGAAATTTTGGGAATTGGGGGAAATTCTTGGGAATTTTCCGGAATTCTGGGTGGGAATTCTCAGGAATTCTCTGGAAATTCTGGGAAATTTTGGGTGGAAATTCTTGGGAATTTTCCATCAGAATTCTCCAGAATTTTCTATCGAAATTCCTGGGAATTCTCCATCAGAACTCCCGCCGGAAACCCCAACCCCAAACCCCCAAAATCTCCCAAAATTCCCATCCCAAGCCCAAAAAATTTGGGAAATTTCCAAATTCTGGGAATTCTTGGTGGGAATTTTTGCAAATTCTTTGGAATTTTTGGAGGGAAGTTCTCTGGGAATTCTCAGGAATTCTCTGGGAATTCTTGGGTATTTTGGGGGGAATTCTCAGGAATTTTCTGGGAACTTTTGGGAAATTTTGGGAATTTTCAGGGGGAATTCTCCAGGAACTGTTGGGGGGAATTTTCTGGGAATTCTCAGGAATTCTCTGGGAATTCTGGGTGGGAAATTAATGGAAATTCTTGGGGAAAATTCCTGGAAATTCTCGGGAATTTTTGGGGAGAATTCCTGGGAATTCTCTGGGAATTCTGGGTGGGAGTTCTTGGGAATTCTGCTTGGGAACATTTGGGAATTCTTGGGGGGAAATTTTGGGAATTGGGGGAAATTCTTGGGAATTTTCCGGAATTCTGGGTGGGAATTCTCAGGAATTCTCTGGAAATTCTGGGAAATTTTGGGTGGAAATTCTTGGGAATTTTCCGGAATTCTGGGTGGGAATTCTCAGGAATTCTCTGGAAATTCTGGGAAATTTTGGGTGGAAATTCCTGGGAATTCTCCATCAGAATTCTCCAGAATTTTCTATCGAAATTCCTGGGAATTCTCCATCAGAATTCCCGCCGGAAATCCCAATCCCAAACCCCCAAAATCTCCCAAAATTCCCATCCCAACCCCAAAAAATTTGGGAATTTTCCAAATTCTGGGAATTCTTGGTGGAGATTTTTGCAAATTCCTGGGAATTTTGGGGGGGGGGGAGATTCTTGGGAATTCTCCAGGAATTCTGGGTGGGAATTCTCAGGAATTTTCTGGGAATTTTGGGTGGGAATTCTTTGGGATTCTGAGTCAGAAATTCTTGGGAATTCTCTGGGAATTTTTTTGAATCTTGGGTATTTTTGGGAGGAATCCTCAGGAATTTTCTGGGAATTCCAGGTGGGAATTCTCTGGGACTTTTTGGGAATTCTTGGATTTTTTTGGGGGAAAATTCTTGGGAATTCTCCCAGAATTCCGGGTGGAAATTCCCGGAAATTCTGCATCGAAATTTCCATTGGAAATCCCAACCCCAAACCCCCAAAATCTCCCAGAATTCCCATCCCAACCCCAAAAAATTTGGGAATTTTTGCTCAGAATTCCCGACAGGAAATCCCAAACTCCCCAAAATCTCCCAAAATTCCCATCCCAACCCCAAAAAATTTGGGAATTTTTCCCTCTCTCCCTCCCAGCTGAGCCTGAGGGTGAAGGCTCTGAAGCGCCAGGTGGACGAGGCCGAGGGAGAGATCGAGCGCCTGGAAAATTCCAGAAAAAAATTCCAGAGGGAGCTGGAGGAGCAGCAGGAGCTCAACGAGCAGCTCCAGCACAGGCTCAGGGCCGCGGAAAAAGAGGCCTGGTGAGGAAATTTGGGGAGAATTTGGGGAATTTTGGGGAAATTCGGGAAAATTTTTGGGAATTTGGGCGTTTTTCTGTAAAAAATCCGTGGAAAATCCATGGAAATCCATGGAAAATCCGTGAAAAAAGGTTCAAAAACCATGGAGAACAAAGCCTGGTGAGGAAAATCTGGGGAAATTTGGGGAAAGTTGGGAAAAAACTGGGAAATTTTGGGAAAAATTTGGGGATTTCTGAGGGATTTGGGCGTTTTTCTGTGAAAAATCTGTGGAAAATCCATGAAAAATCCATGGAAATCCGTGAAAAATGTGTGGGGAAAGGTTTGAAATCCATGGAGAAAGGAAGTGTGGTGAGGAAATTTGGGGAAATTTGAGAAAAATTTGGGAATTTCTGAGGGATTTGGGAGTTTTTCCATGGAAAATCCATGGAAAAGTCCATGGGAAAAGGTTTGAAATCCATCGAGAAGGAAGCATGGTCAGGGAAAATTGGGGAAATTTGGAAAATTAGGGAAAATTTGGGGGAAAATTGGGAATTTCTGTGGAATTGGAGGTTTTTCTGTGAAAAATCTGTGGAAATCCATGGAAAATCCATGGAAAAATGTTCAAAAACCATGGAAAACAAGGCCTGGTGAGGAAAATTTGGGGAAAATTTGGGAAAATTTGAAAATTTCTGAGGGATTTGGAGTTTTTTTTGTGAAAAATCCGTGGAATTTGGGAGTTTTTCTGTCGAAAATCCATGGAAAAATGTGTTAAATCCACAGAAAATGAGGTCTGGTGAGGGAAAATTCGGGAAAATTGGGAATTTTTGGGAAAAGGCTTGGGATCTGTGGAATTTTCCGTGGAAAATCTGTGGCATTTGGAGGTTTTTCCATGGAAAATCCATGGGAAAAAGTTGTAAATCCATGGGAAAAGGAGGTGTGGCGAGGAAAAATTGGGGAAAATTTGGACAAATTTGGGAAAAAATTGGGAAAATTTTGGGAAATTTTGGGAATTTCTGTGAAATTTGGGGGTTTTTCCGTGGAAAATCCATGGAAAATCCATGGAAAAAGGATTGAAATCCATGGAAAAAAGGGCCGTGGTGAGGAAAAATTGGGAAAATTTGGGAAAATTTGGGAAAATTCGAGAATTTCTGAGGGATTTGGGCATTTTTCCGTGAAAAATCCATGGAAAATCCATGGAATTTGGGAGTTTGTCTGTGGAAAATCCACGGAAAAAAAGTTTTAACTCCGTGGAAAAGAAGATTTGGGAAGAGGAAAAAATTGGGAAAATCCACGAGAAATTTGGGGAAATCCACAGAAAACTTCGGGAAATCCACGGAAAAAAATTCCAAATCCGTGGAAAATTTTGGGAAATCCACAGAAAACTTCGGGAAATCCATGGAAAAATTTCCAAATTTTGGGAAAATTTTGGGAAATGTCCCAAAATCTGGGAATTTAGAGGAATTTTTCCCATTTTTTGTCTCCTCAGGCGCCGCACTGTGGATTCTGCAGTCCTGGAAGAGCCCACGAGCTCGGACGAGGAATTCGGGAATTCCGGGAATTTCGGGAATTCCGGGAATTTTGGGAATTCCAGGAATTTTTCCGGAAATTTCGGGAATTCCGCCGCCTCCGCCATCGCTTCCATCCTCAACGAGCCCGGGCTGCAGGCCAGCTCCTGCTGAATGCCCGGGATTTGGGGGAATTTTCGGGAATTTTCGGGAATTTTGGGGATTTTGGGAATTTCGAATCAAGATCGGTACGAGGATCGGAGAAGCTCCTGCTGAATTCCGGGAATTTTTGGGATTTTTGGGAATTTTTGGGATCGAGATCGGTAGCAAGATTGGAAAAGCTCCTGGGGAATTCTGGGAATTTTGGGAATTTTTGGGGAATTTTTGGGAAATTTTGGAATTTTTGGGATCGAGATCGGTAGCAAGATTGGAAAAGCTCCTGGGGAATTCTGGGAATTTTTGGGAATTTTTGGGAATTTTGGGGATTTTTGGGAATTTTTGGGATCAAGATCGGTAGCAAGATTGGAAAAGCTCCTGGGGAATTCTGGGAATTTTGGGAATTTTTGGGAAATTTTGGAATTTTTGGGATGGGGATCAGGATCAGGATCAGAGAAGTTCCTGTGCAGCTTTAGGAATTTTGGAATTTTGGGAATTTTTTTTGGAATTTTGGATGAAGATCAGTACGAAGATTGGAGAAGTGCCTGTGGAATTTTGGAAATTTGGGGACTTTTGGCAAATTTTGGGGAATTTTTGGGATCGGAATCTGGGTCAGGATCAGAGCAGCTCCTGCAGAATTTTTGGAATTTTTTTGAATTTTTGGGAATTTTTGGAATTTCGCATCAAGAACAATACAAGGATCAGAGAAGCTCCTGCTGAATTCCGGGAATTTTTGGGATTTTTGGGAATTTTTTGGAATTTTGGGGAATTTTGGGATCGGAATCCGGATCAGGATCAAATCAGCTCCTGCTGAATTCTGGGAATTCCCAGGATTTTGGGAATTTTGGGAATTTTGGGGAATTTCAGATCAAGATCGGTACAAGGATCAGAGAACCTCCTGCAGAATTTTTGGAATTTTGGGAATTTTTTCGTAATTTTTGGGAATTTCGGGAGTTTTTGGGATCTGAATCCGGATCAAGATCAGAGAAGCTCCTGCAGAATTTTTTGGAATTTCAGGAATTTTGGGGAATTTTTGGGAATTTTTGGGAATCAGAATTGGAGAGGTTCCTGCAGAATTCTGGGAATTTTAGGAATTTTTTGAAATTTTGGGGAATTTTGGGATTAGGATCTGAATCAAGATCGGTACCAAGATTGGAAAAGCTCCTGTGGAATTTTGGAAATTTTTTTGAATTTTGGGAATTCTGGGAATTTCAAATCAAGATCGGTACGAGGATCGGAGACGCTCCTGTGGAATTCTGGGAATTCTGGGAATTTGGGGACTTTTGGGAATTTGGGATTGGCGCTGGGATCAGAGAAGTTCCTCTGGAATTCTTGGAATTTTGGGAGTTTTGGGAATTTCAAATCCAGATCAGTATGAGGATGTGAGGAGTTCCTGTGGAATTCTGGAAAATTTGGGAATTTTTGCGATCGGGATCTGGATTAAGATCGGCACAAGGATTGGAGAATCTCCTGCAGAATTCCACGAATTTGGGGAATTTTGGGATAGGGATCTGGATCAGGATCGGCACTGAGATTGGAGCAGCTCCTGTGGAATTTTGGGAATTCTGGGAATTTTGGGAATCGGGATTGGCGCCGGGATCAGAGAAGTCCCTGTGGAATTTTGGGAATTCTGGGAATTTTGAGAGTTTGGGATCGGGATCTGGATCAGGATTGGAGCAGCTCCTCCCGAGGCCTGGGAATTTTGGGAATTTTGGGAATTTGGGGAATTTCGAATCAGGGTCGGCACCGGCATCAGAGAAGCTGCTGCAGAATTCTGGAAATCCTGAGGATTTTGGGGAAATTTGGGATTGGGATCTGGGCCAAGATCAGGATCGAAAGAGTTCCTGCGGAACTGTGGGAATTCTGGGAATTCTGGCTGGGATTGTGATCAGCCCCAGGATTTGGGAAAATTCCCGGAATTCCATCCAGGATCAGCCCCAAAATTTGGGATTCATTCCCAAAATTCCATCCGAGATAAATTTCGGAATAATTCCCAAAATTCCATTTGGGATCAGCCCCAGAATTTGGAATAATTCCCAAAATTCCATCCAGGAAAAACTTCAGGAATCATTCCCAGAATTCCAACCGAGATCATTCCCAGAATTCGGAATTATTCCCAAAATTCCAACCGAGATAAATTTCGGAATAATTCCCAAACTTCCCTCCAGGATCAGCCCCAGAATTTGGGATAATTCCCAAAATTCCGACTGAGATCGTTCCCAGATTTTGGGATAATTCCCGAAATTCCAGCCGAGATAAATTTTGGAATCATTCCCAAAATTCCTTCCAGGATCAGCCCCAGGATTTGGAATAATTCCCAAAATTCCAACCGAGATCATTCCCAGAATTCCATTCAGGATCATTCCTGGAATTTGGGGTAATTCCCAAAATTCCAGCCAGGATAAATTTTGGGATATTTCCCAGAATTCCCTCCAAGATCATTCCCAGAATTTGGGATCATTCCTGAAATTCTGTCCAGGATCATTCCTGGAATTTTGGGAATTTTGGCAGAAATCAACTTCGGGATTTGGGATAATTCCCAAAATTCCAACTGAGATAAATATCGGAATAATTCCCAAAATTCCATTTGGGATCAGCCCCAGAATTTGGAATAATTCCCAAAATTCCGACCAAGATCATTCCCAGAATTTGGGAATCATTCCCGAAATTCCAGCCGAGATAAATTTCAGGAATCATTCCCAAAATTCCGACCGAGATCATTCCCAGAATTTGGGATCCATTCCCAAAATTCTGACGGAGATAATTCCCAGAATTCCATCGAGGATCAACTTTGGGATCAGCCCCAGAATTTGGGATAATTCCCAAAATTCCGACCAAGATCATTCCCAGAATTCCATTCAGGATCATTCGCGGAATTTGGGATCATTCCAAAAATTCCATCCCAGGATAATTCCCAGAATTTGGGATCATTCCCAAAATTCCATCCGGGATAAATTTGGGATCATTTCCAGAATTCCCTCCAGGATCAACTTTGGGATCAGCTCCAGAATTTGGAATAATTCCCAAAATTCCATCCAAGATCATTCCCAGAATTTGGGATTCATTCCCAAAATTCCAGCTGAGATAAATTTCGGAATAATTCCCAAAATTCCCTCCAGGATCAGCCCAAGGATTTGGAATAATTCCCAAAATTCCGACCGAGATCATTCCCAGAATTTGGGATCATTCCTGAAATTCTGTCCAGGATCATTCCTGGAATTTTGGGAATTTTGGCAGAAATCAACTTCAGGATTTGGGATAATTCCCAAAATTCCAACTGAGATAAATTTCGGAATAATTCCCAAAATTCCATTTGGGATCAGCCCCAGAATTTGGAATAATTCCCAAAATTCCGACCGAGATCATTCCCAGAATTTGGGATCCATTCCCAAAATTCTGACCGAGATAATTCCCAGAATTCCATCGAGGGTCAACTTTGGGATCAGCCCCAGAATTTGGGATAATTCCCAAAATTCCGACCAAGATCATTCCCAGAATTCCATTCAGGATAATTCGCAGAATTTGGGATAATTCCAAAAATTCCATCCGGGATAAATTTCAGGAATAATTTCCAAAATTCCGACCGAGATAATTCCCAAAATTCCCTCCAGGATTAGCCCCAGAATTTGGGATAATTCCCAAAATTCTGACCGAGATCATTCCCAGAATTCCGTTCAGGATCATTCCTGGAATTTGGAATTATTCCCAAAATTCCATCCCAGGATCATTCCCAGAATTTGGAATTATTCCCGAAATTCCCGCCAAGATAAATTTTGGAATAATTCCCAAAATTCCCTCCAGAATCATCTCCAGGATAATTCCCAAAATTCCCAAAAAACCAAAAAAATTCCAGAATGAAGAATACGAAGGAAAACGAAGGAATTTGGGAATCTCCAGGGGAATTTTGGGAATTCTCAGCTCCTCTCGGGAATTTTTATTCCCAAATTTTGTTTTTCCCTTTCCCTTGGGATCATTCCCAAAAAAATTTGTTTGGAATAAAATTCCTTTGGATTCGGGAATTGCGTGGGAATTGTGTGTGGGAATGAGGCGCGGGGATTCCGGGAGGGAATTTTTTTGGTTTTTTGGGGAATTTTTGGGAATTTTTGGGGAATTTTCGGGGATTTTCGGGAATTCTCGGGGTTTTTTTGGGGATTTTGGGGTTTTTTTTGGAATTCTGGGAGGGAGTTTTTGGGAATTTGGGGGGGTTCAGGAATTTTTGGGAATTCTGGGAGGGAATTTTTGGGAATTCTTGGGGATTTTTGGGAATTTTTTTTGATTTTGGGAATTCTGGGAGGGAATTTTTGGGGAATTTTCAGGGATTTTTGGGTGTTTTGGGGAATTTTTGGGGAAATTTTTTGGGAATTCTGGGAGGGAATTTCGGGGAATTCTTGGGGATTTTTGGGGGAATTTTTGGGAATTCTGGGAGGGAATTTTGGGGAATTCTTGGGGATTTTTGGGGGAATTTTTGGGAATTTTGGGGGGAATTTTCAGGGATTTTAGGGAATTTGGGGAATTTTTTTTTATTTTTTCGGGAATTTTTTTTTAATTTTCAGGAATTTTTGGGAATTCTGGGAGGGAATGGTTGGGAATCATCAGGGGAAATTTTTGGGACTTTTTGGAGGGAATTTTTGGGAATTCTTGGAGGAAATTTTTGGAATTCTCAGGAATTTTCGGGAATTCTCAGGGGGAATTCTTGGGAATTTTCAGGTGGAATGATTTGAAATTGTTGGGGGAATTTTTGGGAATTTTCGGTGAGAATTTCGGGATTTTTCGGGAATTTTCAGGAATTTTCGGTGGAATTTTCGTGAATTTTCGGTGGAGTTTTCGGGAATTTTCGGGAATTTTCGGTGGAATTTTCGGGAATTTTCAGGAATTTTCGGTGGAGTTTTCGGGAATTTTCAGGAATTTTCGGTTGAATTTTCGGGATTTTTCAGGAATTTTCGGTGGAATTTTCGGGAATTTTCGGGAATTTTCGGTGGAATTTTCGGGAATTTTCAGGAATTTTCGGTGGAATTTTCGGGAATTTTTTGGGAATTTTCGGTGGAATTTTCGGTAGAATTTTCGGTGAGAATTTCGGGAATTTTCGGGAATTTTCAGGAATTTTCGGTGGAGTTTTCAGGAATTTTCGGGAATTTCCGGTGGAATTTTCAGGAATTTTCGGGAATTTTCGGTGGAGTTTTCAGGAATTTTCGGGAATTTTCGGTGGAGTTTTCAGGAATTTTCGGGAATTTTCGGTGGAGTTTTCAGGAATTTTCGGGAATTTCCGGTGGAATTTTCAGGATTTCGGGGCCGCCCTCCTCCTCCTCACTCATCAACGTCAGCCCCGCCAGGCGCTAATTACCCTAATTAGCACTCCTAATTACTCTCAATTACCCCCAGTTACCCCTAATTGCTTCTAATTACTTCTAATTAGTCCCAAAGAATGCCAATTAGCCACTCCTGTCCCCTGGTGCCACCTCTGCCTTTGTCACCTGTGTCCCCTGGTGCCACTGATGTCCCTCAGTGCCACCCACGGTGCCACCCCTGGTGTCACTCCTGTCCCCCGGTGCCACCCTTGGTGTCACTCCCCTCCCTCAGTGCCACTCCTGGTGCCACCCTTACTGTCACTTCTGTCCCCTGGTGCCACCTCTGGCTTTGTCACCGCTGTCCCCTGGTGCCACTTCTGTCCCTTGGTGCCACCCCTGGTGCCACCCTTGGTGTCACTCCTGTCCCCTGGTGCCACCTCTGCCTTTGTCACCTGTGTCCCCTGGTGCCACTGCTGTCCCTCAGTGCCACCCCTGGTGCCACCCATGGTGTCACTCCTGTCCCCTGGTGCCACCTCTGGCTTTGTCACTCCTGTCCCCTGGTGCCACTTCTGTCCCTCAGTGCCACCCCCGGTGCCATCCTTGGTGTCACTCCTGTCCCCTGGTGCCACCTCTGCCTTTGTCACCTGTGTCCCCTGGTGCCACCCTTGGTGTCACTTGTGTCCCCTGGTGCCACCCCTGGCTTTGTCACCTGTGTCCCCTGGTGCCACTTCTGTCCCTCAGTGCCACCTCGGGTGCCACCCTTGGTGTCACCTGTGTCTGCTGGTGCCACCTCTGTCCCCTGGTGCCACCCCTGGTGCCACCCCTGGTGTCACTTCTGTCCCCTGGTGCCACCCCAGGCCATGGTCACCTCTGTCCCCTGCGGTCACCCCTTGTGCCACCTCTGGTGCCACCTCCAGCTCTGTCACCTGTGTCCCCTGGTGCCACTTGGGTCCCCCATGGGTGTCACCTCTGTCCCCGAGTGTCACTCGCGTGCCCTGGTGCCACCCATGGTGCCACTCCTGTCCCCTGAGGTCACTTCTGATGCCACCCCTGGTGTCACCTCTGTGGTCACCCATGTCCCCTGGTGCCACTCCTGTCCCCTGGTGCCACCTCTGTTCCCTGAGGTCACCTCTGTCCCCTCTGGTGCCACCCCTGGTGTCATTCCTGTCCCCTGTGGTGACCCCTGGTGCCACCCCTGTGCCCTGGTGCCACCTCTGCCTTTGTCACCTCTGTCCCCTGGCGCCACCTGTGTGCCCCGTGGGTGCCACCGCTGTCCCCTGCAGTCACCTCTGTCCCCTTGGTGTCACCTCGGGTGCCACTGCTGTCCCCTGGTGCCACCTCTGGTGCCACCTGTGTGCCCCGTGGGTGCCACCGCTGTCCCCTGAGGTCATCCTGTCCTTTGGTGCCACCCCCGGTGTCACCTCTGTGATCACTTGTGTCCCCTGGTGCCACTGCTGTCCCTCAGTGCCACCCCTGGTGCCACCCATGGTGTCACCTCTGTCCCCTGGTGCCACCCCCGGGGCCATCCTTGTCCCCTCGGTGTCACCTCTGTGCCCTGGTGCCACTCATGATGCCACCCCTGGTGCCACTGCTGTCCCCTGTGGTCACCTGTGTCACCTCGGGTGCCACTCGCGGTGTCACCTCTGTCCCCTGGTGCCACCCCAGGCCATGGTCACCTCTGTCCCCTGCGGTCACCCCTTGTGCCACCTCTGGTGCCACCTCCAGCTTTGTCACCTGTGTCCCCTGGTGCCACTTGGGTACCCCATGGGTGCCACCTCTGTCCCCTAGTGTCACTCGCGTGCCCTGGTGCCACCCATGGTGCCACCCGTGTCCCCTGAGGTCACTTCTGATGCCACCCCTGGTGTCACCTCTGTGGTCACCCATGGCCCCTGGTGCCACCTCTGTCCCCTGAGGTCACCTCTGTCCCCTCAGTGCCACCCATGGTGCCACTCGTGTCCCCTGTGGTGACCCCTGGTGCCACCCTTGGTGTCCCTGCTGTGCCCTGGTGCCACCCCAGGCCATGGTCACCTCTGTCCCCTGTGCCACCCCTGTCCCTTGGTGTCACTCCTGTCCCCAGTGCCACCCCTGGTGCCACCGCCGCCCTCGTCACTCGTGTGCCCTGGTGCCACCCTTGGTGTCACTGCTGTCCCCTGAGGTCACCTCTGTCCCCCGGTGCCACCCCTGTGCCCTGGCGCCCCCCGTGTCCCCAGTGCCACCCCCGGCCGTGTCCCCGTGGTGTCCCCAACGTCCCCAAAGTGTCCCCGGAGTGTCCCCAATGTGTCACCAATGTCCCCAAAATGTCCCCAAGGTGTCCCCAATGTGTCCCCAAAGTGTCCCCAAGGTGTCCCCAAGGTGTCCCCAAGGGGTCTCTGCAGTGTCCCCAATGTCCCTAAAGTGTCCCCAAAGAGTCCCTAATGTCCCCAAAGTATCCCCAAGGTGTCCCCAGAGTGTCCCCAAAGTGTCCCCAAAGTGCCCCCAATGTCCCCGAGGTGTCCCCAGGGTGTCCCCAACGCCCCCAAAGTGTCCCCAAACCATTCAGGAATGTCCCCAATGTTCCCAAAGTGTCCCCAATGTCCCCAAGCTGTCCCCAATGTCCCCAAAGTGTCCCCAAGGTGTCCCTAAGGTGTCCCCAAAGTGTCCAAACTGTCCCCAAGGTGTCCCCAAAGTGTCCCCAGGGTGTCCCCAAAGTGTCCCCAATGTCCCCAATGTGTCCCCAAGGTGTCCCCAAGGTGTCCCCAAGGTGTCCTCAATGTCACCAAGGGGTCTCTGCAGTGTCCCCAACGACCCCAATGTCCTCAATCCCACAATGTCCCTGCGGTGTCCCCAATGTCCCCAAAGTGTCCCCAAAATGTCCCCAAAGTGTCCTCAAAGTGTCCAAACTTTTCCCGAAGTGTCCCCAAAGTGTCCCCAATGTCCCCAAGGTGTCCCCAAGGTGTCCCCAAGGTGTCCCCAGGGTGTCCCCAGTGTCCCCAGCTCAGGGCCCAGGAATGTCCCCATTCAGGACTGTCCCCATTGGCAATGTCCCCATCGGGGCCACACCCGGGCGGTGCCACCCTCGGGAGGTGACAGTGCCTGGCACGGCTGGGGACAGCTCAGTGTGACATTGGCACAGTTGGGGACATCCGAGTGTGACATTGGCACAGCTGGGGACACTGAGAGTGACATTGGCACGGCTGGGGACAGCTCAGTGTGACATTGGCACGGCTGGGGACACTGAGTGTGACATTGGCACGGCTGGGGACACCTGAGTGTGACATTGGCACGGCTGGGGACACTGAGTGTGACATTGGCACGGCTGGGGACAGCTCAGTGTGACATTGGCACAGCTGGGGACACTGAGTGTGACACTGGCACGGCTGGGGACACCTGAGTGTGACATTGGCACAGCTGGGGACAGCTCAGTGTGACATTGGCACGGCTGGGGACACTGAGTGTGACATTGGCACAGCTGGGGACACTGAGTGTGACATTGGCATGGCTGGGGACACCTGAGTGTGACATTGGCACGGCTGGGGACAGCTCAGTGTGACACTGGCACGGCTGGGGACACTGAGTGTGACATTGGCATGGTTTGGGCACAGCTGGACATGGCCCAGGTCACCTTTGGCATGGCTTGGGCACAGCTGGGGACACTGAGTGTGGCCTGGCACAACCTGGGGACATCTGAGTGTGACACTGGCATGGCTGGGGACAGCTCAGTGTGACACTGGCATGGCTGGGGATGCTGAGTGTGACATTGGCACGGCTGGGGACATCTCAGTGTGACATTGGCACGGACTGGGCATGGCTGGGGACACGGCTGGGGACATTGGGGTGACATTGGCACGGCTCAGTGGGCATGGTTGTGGCACGGATTGGGGCACAGCTTGGGGACATCTGAGTGTAGCCTGGCACATCTGGGGACACTCGGGTGTGACATTGGCACAGCCTGGGCACAGTTTGGGGACATTCAGGTGCAACATTGGCATGGATTGGGCACGGCTGGGGACAGCTGGGTGTGGCCTGGCATGGCTGGGGACATTCGGGTGTGACATTGGCACGGCTGGGGACAGCTGGGTGTGGCCTGGCATGGCTGGGGACATTTGGGTGTGACATTGGCACAGTTTGGGGACATCCCGGCTTGGCACGGCCTGGGCAGGCCTGGGCACGAGTGGCTTTGGGAACGGCCGGGGCGGAGTTTGGCACGGCTGGGGACAGCTGGGTGTGACATTGGCACGGCTGGGGACATGTGGGTGTGGCATTGGCACGGCTGGGGACATGTGGGTGTGGCATTGGCACAGCTGGGGACAGCTGGGTGTGACATTGGCACGGCTGGGAACACCTGGGGCTGGCCTGGCACAGCTGGACATGGCCCAAGTCACCTTTGGGGTGGCCTGGCACAGTTTTGGCACAGCTGGGGACACCTGAGTGTGACATTGGCAGGTCTTGGGCACAGCTGGACACAGCTCAGGTCACCTTTGGGGTGGCCTGGCACAGCCTAAGGACACTGAGTGTGACATTGGCACAGCTGGGGACATCTCAGTGTGGCCTGGCATGGTTTGGGCACAGATTGGGGACACTTCAGTGTGACATTGGCACAGTTGGGCACAGCTGGACACGGCCCAGGTCACCTTTGGCACAGTTGGGGACAGTTGTGTGTGACATTGGCACAGCTGGGCACAGCTGAGTGTGGCCTGGCATGGATTGGGCACGGCTGGGGACACTGAGTGTGACATTGGCACAGCTGGGCACAGCTGGACAAGGCACAGGTCACCTTTGGCACAGCTGGGGACAGTTGTGTGTGACATTGGCACAGCTGGGCACAGCTGGACACAGCCCAGGTCACCTTTGGCGCATCTGGGGACACTGAGTGTGACATTGGCACAGTTGGGCACAGCTGGACACGGCCCAGGTCACCTTTGGCACAGCTTGGGCACAGACTGGGGACACCTGAGTGTGACATTGGCACAATTTGGGCACAGCTGGGGACACTTCAGTGTGACACTGGCACGGTTTGGGCACAGCTGGACACAGCCCAGGTCACCTTTGGCACAGTTGGGGACACTGAGTGTGACATTGGCACAGCTGGGCACAGCTGGGGACACTGAGTGTGACATTGGCACAGCTGGGCACAGCTGGACACAGCCCAGGTCACCTTTGGCACAGTTGGGGACACTTCAGTGTGACATTGGCACAGCTGGGCACAGCTTGATCCCAGTCTGGCCCAGTTCAGTCCCAATTTGGTCCCAGTTCAATCCCAGTCTGGTCCCCCTTTTGGCCCAATTCTCTCCCAGTTTGGCCCAGTTTGATCCCAGTCTGTCCCTGTTCCATCCCAGTTTGATCCCAGTTTGATCCCAGTTTGATCCCAGTTTGATCCCAGTTTGATTCCAGTCCCAGTTCAATCCTATTTTCTCCCACTCTGTCCCAGTTCCGTCCCAGTTCCTTCCAGTCCATCCCAGTCCCTCCCAGTCCATCCCAGTCTGTTCCAGTTCCATCCCAGTCCATCCCAGTCCCTCCCAGTTCAATCCCAGTCTGTCCCAGTTCCATCCCAGTCCATCCCAGTCCCTCCCAGTCCATCCCAGTCCCTCCCAGTCCATCCCAGTTCCATCCCAGTCCCTCCCAGTCCATCCTAGTTCAATCCCAGTCTGTCCCAGTTCCATCCCAGTCCATCCCAGTCCCTCCCAGTCCCTCCCAGTCCCTCCCAGTCCCTCCCAGTCCATCCCAGTCCGATCCCATTCTCTCCCAGTTTCCCCTCCCCCCCCCCGGCCCAGCCCTTCCCTTTACCTGCGCGCGGGAGGAGTGAGCGTGGCCGCGGTTTGCGCATGCGCAGGCGGCGTGAACGCGTCCGGAGTGGGCGTGGCCTCGGCCGTGCAGGAGAGACCCTGTATGGGCGTGGTCTCCGAGTGGGCGTGGCCTCGGATACACAGGTGGTGCCGGCGTGGGCGTGGCCTATACGGAATGGGCGTGGCCCGGAGTGGACGCGGCCTACTGCGCATGCGCAGAGTGGTCGTAGCCCGGAGTCTGTTTGGCTCGGTTGCGCATGCGCGAAACGGATGGGCGTGGCCTCAGGGTGGGCGTGACATAGACGAACCATTCATAGCCGGAGTAGGCGTGGTCTAGACGGAGTGGGCGTGGTCTGGGCGGCGCATGCGCAGAGCGGGTGGGTTTGGTTCCCGGCGTGGGCGTGGCCATAGATGGGCGTGGCCTAGACTATACAGGTGTTGGGGGCGTGGCCTAGAGGGACTGGGCGTGGCCTCGCTGGCGCAGGTGAGGCGCCATGACTGCGCTCCAGGCCTGGGCCGCGCTCCCGGAAACGGTGAGACCCCGGGACCCCTCCCCAGCCCCCAAATTCCCCAAAAATTCCCAAAAAATTCCCAAAAAATCCCTCGGGACCCTCCTGGAATCCCCAAAATTCCCCTAAAATTCCCAAATTCCCTCCCCAAAATCCCCGGGCCGCTCCTCTGCCCCATCCCGGAACTGCCGGGAGTTCCTGGGAGGAGTTTTGGGGATCCCAAATTCCCAAAAATCCCCAAAAAATCCCCAAAAATCCCTCGGGACACTCCTGGAATTTCCAAAATTCCCTAAAAATTCCCAAAATTTCCCAAAATTCCCAAATTTCCTCCACAAAATTCCCTCCCGAAAAGCCCCGGGCCGCTCCTTTTCCCCATCCCGGCACTTCCTGGGAGGAGTTTTAGGGATCCCAAACGCCCAAAAATTCCGAAAAAATTCCCAAAAATTCTCCAAAAAATCACCAAAAATCCCTCGGGACCCTCCTGGAATCCCCAAAATTCCCCTAAAATTCCCAAAATTCCCTCCCCAAAATCCCTGGGCCACTCCTTTTCCCCATCCCGGAACTGCCGGGAGTTCCTGGGAGGAGTTTTGGGGATCCCAAACTCCCAAAAATCCCCAAAATTCCCCAAAAATCCCTTGGGACAGTCCTCCCCGAGCCCCAAAATTCCAAAAAATTCCTAAAATTTTCCAAAATTCCCAAATTTCCTCCACAGAATTCCCAGAATTCTCTCCCCAAAATCCCCGGGCCTCTCCTTTTCCCCATCGCGGCACTTCCTGGGAGGAGTTTTGGGATCCCAAAATCCCTAAAATTCAAAAAAAATTCCCCAAAAATCACTCGGGACACTCCTGGAATTTCCAAAAATTCAAAAAAATCCCTCGGGGCCATCCCAGAAATTCCTAAAATTCCCAAAATTCCTTCCCCAAAATCCCCGGGCCTCTCCTTTTCCCATCCCGGCACTTCCTGGGAGGAGTTTTGGGATCCTAAACTCCCAAAATTTCCCCAAAATTCCCCAAGAATTCCCCAAAATCCCTCGGGACACTCCTCCCCAAGCCCCAAAATTCCCAGAAATTCCTGAAATTTCCCATAATTCCGAAATTTTCTCCACAAAATTCCCTCCCCAAAATCCCCAAGCCGCTCCTTTTCCTCGTCCTGGCACTTCCTGGGAGGAATTTTGGGATCCCAAACTCCAAAAAATTCCCAAAAAGTTCCTCAAAATCCCTTGGGACCTCTCCCCAAATTCCCAAAATTCCCAAAAATCCCTCGGGGCTGTCCTGGAAATTCCTAAAATTCCCGAAATTCCCAAAATTCCTGAGCCACTCCTCTTCCCCATTCCCCGATTTTTTCCCAAAATATTCAATTTTTTGGGGAAAAATTTCTATCCAGAGGCCACGCCCATCTCAGCCTTTTCCAGCCAAAATTTGGGGAAATTTTCCCAATTTTTTCCCCAAACTTTTCCCGATTTTCCCCCCAATTTTTTTCCGATTTTTCCCCAATTTTTCCCCGATGTTTTCCCCGAATTTTCCCCGTTTTTTCCCCCGAATCTTTCCCAATTTTTCCTGATTTTCCCCGTTTTTTCCCCCGAATCTTTCCCAATTTTTCCTGATTTTCCCCGCTTTTTCCCCTGATTTTTTCCCAAAATCCCAATTTTTTGGGGGAAAAATCTCCCCCCGGAGGCCATGCCCATCCCGGCATTTTCCCTCTGGAATTTTAGGAATTTTTCCAATTTTTTTCTGATTTTTTTCCCTTTTTTTTTTCCTCTCCCAATTTTTCTGGGCGGGGCTGGTGCCAATCCAAAATTCCCGGGAAAAGCTCCAAAAAATTCTGGGAAAAGTTAAAAAGATTCCTGGGAAAAGTTCCAAAAATTCCAGGGAAAAAGCAAAAAAATTCCTTGGAAAAGCTTAAAAAGTTCCAAAATTTCTGGGAAAAAGCCCCAGAAAAATTCTGGGAAAAGCCCCCAAAATTCCCGGGAAAAAGCCCCAAAAATTCCCGGGAAAAGCCAAAAAAATTCCTGGGAAAATGCAAAAAAAAATCCGGGAAAAGTTCCAAAAATTCCCGGGAAAAGTTCCAAAAAATTCCGGGAAAAGTTCCAAAAATTCCCGGGAAAAGTTCCAAAAAATTCCGGGAAAAGTTCCAAAAAATTCCAGGGAAAAGCAAAAAAAAATTCCAGAAAAACCCCCAAAATTCCCGGGAAAAACAAAAAAAAATTCCAGGAAAATTAAAAAAAAAAAAATCAACTTAGAGATTTTGAGAATTCCCAAAAAATTTCCCCAAATTTTCCCAAAGAAATCAGGCGGCAGGATAGAAAAAAAATTGGGAAAAAAATTTTAAAAATCGCCTCTGCAATTCCAAGAATTCCCCAAAAAAAAAAGAAAATTTTGGAAAAATTTTGTGAATTTTCCCACAGGAGCCGAGCATGAGACACAGCCCCATGGAATTCCCGGAAAATTCCCAAAATTCCCTGGAAAATTCTGGAAATCTCGAGGTGAGTGCGGCGATTTTCGGGATTTTTTTTGATTTTTTTTTTTTTACATTTGCAGGAATTTTTTTTGATTTTTTCAGAATTAAAAAAAAATTTTTGGGGATTTTTTTGGGGATTTTTTTTGGATTTTTTAAAAATTTTCCAGGATTTTTTGGGGATTTTTTGGGGTTTTTTGTAAAACTTTCCCAGGATTTTTTTGGGATTTTTTTTTATTTTCTTGGAATTTTTTGGGATTTTTTTTTTTTTTTTAATATTTCCAGGAATTTTTGGGGGATTTTTTTTTTATTTTTAAATAAAATTTCAGGGATTTTTTGAGATTTATTCCGAGATTTTTTGGGATTTAGTTCTGGATTTTTTCCGGAATTTTTTTCTATATTTCCAGGATTTTGGGGGGGTTTTTTTGTATTCTTTTTTTTTATTATTTTTGGGGGATTTTTTTTGGATTTTTTCTTTTTAATTTTCCACCTTTTTAAAAATTTTTCAGGATTTTTTTAATTTTTCAGAGATTTTTTGGGGGGATTTTTTAAATTTATTCCTGGAATTTTTTTTATTTATTCCTGGATTTTTTTTTTTAAATTTATTTCTGGATTTTTTTTTGGTTTTTTTTTCTGAAATTTTCCAGGATATTTTCAGGATTTTAAAAAAAATATTTCCAGGAATTTCTGGGGGTTTTTTTTGGTTTTTTTAAAAATTTTTTTGGCATTTTGGGGGGATTTTTAAAAATTTTTTTCCGGGATTTTTGGAGGATTTTTTGTTTTATTTTTAGGGATTTTTTTTGGGTTTTTTGGGATTTTTGTTTTTTTTTTTTATTTATTTTTGGGGGATCTTTTGGGGATCTTTTTGGGATTTTTAAAATTTTTCCAGGATTTTTTCGAGATTTTTCCCTGGATTTATCCTGGATTTATTTCTGGATTGATTTTGATATTTCTCTGGGATTTTGGGGGATTCTTTTTAGGATTTTTTCCAGGATTTTTCTGGGATTTTTTTGGATTAATCTCCACAATTTTCCAGGATTTTTCTGGGATTTTTTGGAAATTTTTCCATGATTTTTTCAGGATTTCTCTCTGGATTTTCCCTGGATTTTCCTGGGATTTTCCCAGCATTTATCTCTGATTTTTTTGCTATTTATTCTTATTTTGGTTTTATTATAAAAATATATTTTCCTCCATTTTTCCAGAATTTTCCTTTTTTTTTTTTTTTATTTTTCAGGAATTTATCCTGAATTTTTCTGACATTTTCCCATGAATTTTCCTGAATTTTCCCAGGATTTCTCCTGGATTTTTGGGGAGTTTTATCTCTGGATTTTTCCCAGGATTTTCCAATCATGTTTCCAGAAATTTCCATGATTTTTCTGGATTTTCCGCAGTATTTTCCTCAATTTTTCCAGAATTTTCCGGGATTTTTTCCAGAAAATTTTCAGTATTTTTTCCTGATTTTTCCCAGAAAATTTCAGTATTTTCCCCTGATTTTTCCAGGATTTTTTTAGAATGTTCCAGAATTTTTAAAGGAGTTTTCCAGGAATTTTTTTTTCTTTCTTTATCTAATTTTTAATAAACATTTTTCATTATTTCTTTCAGCTTTTTATAAACATTTTCCAAGATTTTTTTTTGTATTTTTTCCCGATTTTTCCAGATTTTTCCAGAATTTTTCCAGATTTTTTCCATGGTTTTTCCTGATTTTTGGTTTTATTAATTTTTCCTGAAATTTTGACCAAAAATTTGAATTTTTCTCCCAAATTTCAGGAGGCTGAGGCTGTGCTGAGGCTGAGGCTGCCCCGGGAGTGCCCCAGAGAGAGCCCCAAGCAGAAGGTGAAAAAATTGGGAATTTTGGGGGAAAAAATTGGGAATTTGGGAAAATTTGGGGGAAAAAATGGGAATTTTTGGGAGGAAATTTGGGATTTTGGGGAAAAATGGGAATTTGGGGTGAAAAAAATTGGGAATTTGGGAAAATTTGGGAATTTTTGGGGGGAAATTTGGGATTTGGGGTGAAAATTTGGGGAAAAAATGGGAATTTTGGGAGAAAATTTGGGATTTTGGGGGAAATATAGGAGTTGTGGGGAAAAAATGGGAATTTGGGAAAATTTGGGGGAAAAAATGGGAATTTTTGGGAGGAAATTTGGGATTTTGGGGAAAATTTGGGAATTTTTGGGAGAAAATTCAGGAATTTTGGGGAAAAAATTGGGAATTTGGGAAAATTTGGGGGAAAAATGGGGAATTTTGGGAGGAAATTTGGGATTTTGGGGAAAATTTGGGAATTTTTGGAGAAAATTCAGGAATTTGGGGGAAAAATAGGGAATTTGGGAAAATTTGGGGGAAAAAATGGGAATTTTTGGGAGGAAATTTGGGATTTTTGGGGAAAAATGGGAATTTGGGGTGAAAATTTGGGACATTTTGGGGGAAAAAATTGGGAATTTGGGAAAATTTGGGAATTTTTGGGGGGAAATTTGGGATTTGGGGTGAAAATTTGGGGAAAAAATGGGAATTTTGGGAGAAAATTTGGGATTTTGGGGGGAAATATAGGAGTTGTGGGGAAAAAATGGGAATTTGGGAAAATTTGGGGGAAAAAATGGGAATTTTTGGGAGGAAATTTGGGATTTTGGGGAAAATTTGGGAATTTTTGGGAGAAAATTCAGGAATTTTGGGGAAAAATTGGGAATTTGGGGGAAAAATGGGAATTTTTGGGAGGAAATTTGGAATTTTGGGGAAAAATGGGAATTTGGGGTGAAAATTTGGGAATTTTGGGGGAAAAAATTGGGAATTTGGGAAAATTTGGGAATTTTTGGGAGGAAATTTGGGATTTGGGGTGAAAATTTGGGGAAAAAATGGGAATTTTGGGAGAAAATTTGGGATTTTGGGGGGAAATATGGGAGTTGTGGGGAAAAAATGGGAATTGGGAAATTTGGGGGAAAAAATGGGAATTTTGGGAGGAAATCTGGGATTTTTGGGGAAAAATGGGAATTTGGGGTGAAAATTTGGGACATTTTGGGGGAAAAAATTGGGAATTTGGGAAAATTTGGGGAAAAAATGGGAATTTTTGGGAGGAAATTTGGAATTTTGGGGAAAATTTGGGAATTTTTGGGAGAAAATTCAGGAATTTTGGGGAAAAATTGGGAATTTGGGAAATTTGGGGGAAAAAATGGGAATTTTTGGGAGGAAATTTGGGATTTTTGGGGAAAAATGGGAATTTGGGGTGAAAATTTGGGACATTTTGGGGGAAAAAATTGGGAATTTGGGAAAATTTGGGGGAAAAAATGGGAATTTTTGGGAGAAAATTCAGGAATTTGGGGGATAAAATTGGGAATTTGGGAAAATTTGGGGAAAAAAATGGGAATTTTTGGGAGGAAATTTGGGATTTTTGGGGAAAAATGGGAATTTGGGGTGAAAATTTGGGACATTTTGGGGTGAAAATCTGGGGATTTTGGAAAAGTTCTGAGATTTTGGGTGTAAAAAAGAGGGAATTTTGGGAAAAAATTGGAATTCTTGGGGTGAAAAATGGGAATTTTGGGGGTGAAAAAATGGGAAATTTGAGGGTGAAAAATTGGGAATTTTGGGTGAAAAAATGGAAATTTTTTGGGTGAAAAATGGGAATTTTGGGGTGAAAATTTGGGATATTTGGGTGGGAAAAAGAGAATTTTGGGGATAAAAAAATGAGAATTTGGGGAGTGAAGAAATGGGAATCTTGGGGTGAAAAAATGGGAATTTTTTTGGTGAAAAACAGGAATTTTGGGTGAAAAATTCTGGGAATTTTAGGGGAAATTCTGGGACTTTTGAGGGAAAATTTGGAATTTTGGGAGGAAGAATTGGAAATTTGGGAGAAATTTGGGGATTTTGGGGGTAAAAATGGGAATTCTGGGGAAAAATTTGGGATATTTTGGGGGAAAAGTTGGGATATTTTGGGGGAAAATGGGAATTTTGGGCGAAAATCGAAAATTTTGGGGGAAAAATTTAATTTTGAGGGAAATTCTGGGAATTTGGGGGGAAAATTTGGGATTTTGGGCTAAAAAATGGGAAATTTGGGGAAAAAAATTTGGGATGTTGGGTGAAAAATGGGAATTTTGGGTGAAAAAATGCAAATTTCGGGGGTGAAAAATGGGAATTTTGGGTGAAAAAATGGGAATTTTTTGGGTGAAAAATGGGGATTTTGGGAAAAATTGGAATTTTGGGGGTGAAAAAAGGGAATTTTGGGAGGAAAAATTGGAAATCTGGGGGAAAAAAATTGGGAATTTTGGGGGTGAAAAAAGGGAATTTTTGGAGAAAAAATAGAGTTTTTTTGGATGAAAAATGGGAATTTTGGGGAAAAAAATTGGATTTTTGGGTGGAAATTTGGGAATTTTGGACTAATTGCGGTTCGGGGATCAGGATTAGAATATCCAATGGAATTCTGGGATTTTTCCCGGGAATTTTTTCCCAAATTTGGGTGTTTTTCCCTCAGCCTGTGGGCAGAGCCTTCGCCATGGTGGCCAAGAGGTCCAACGGCAACTCCTTGGCCTCGGAGTTCGTCAAGTCCAACGACGGCGACGAGGAGATCATCAAGGTGCCCAAATTGGGGATTTTGGGGGATTTTGGGATCGTTTTGGCGGGAAAAACAAGGGGGAAGCTCACGTGGGGTTGGTGGGAATTTGCCCCAAAATTTGCCCAAAATTTGCCCAAAATTTGCCCAAAATTAGCACAAAATTTGCGCAAAATTCGCCGAGTTTGCATAAAATTCGCACAAAATCAGCACAAAATTCATGCAAAATTTGCACAAAATTCTCACAGAATTCACACAAAATTTGCGCAAAATTTGCACAGAATTTGTGCAAAATCTGCATGAAATTCACACAAAATTTGCACGAAATTCAAGAGAAATTCCTAGAAATTCACAGAAAATTTGCACAAAATTTGCACAAAACTGGCCCAAAGTTCCCCCAAAATTCCCACGGAATTTTCCCAAAATTCCCACGGAATTTGCCCCAAAATCCCTTTGGGTTTGTGGCCAAGAGGTCCAACGGCAACTCCTTGGCCTCGGAGTTCGTCAAGTCCAACGACGGCGACGAGGAGATCATCAAGGTGCCCAAATTGGGGATTTTCGGGGATTTTGGGGTCGTTTTGGCGGGAAAAACAAGGGGGAAGTCGGTTGGGGATGGGTGGGAATTTGCCCCAAATTTGCCCAAAATTTGCACAAAATTTGCCCAAAATTTGCCCAAAATTAGCACAAAATTTGCGCAAAATTCGCCGAGTTTGCATAAAATTCGCACAAAATCAGCACAAAATTCATGCAAAATTTGCACAAAATTCTCACAGAATTCACACAAAATTCATGCAAAATTTGTTCAGAATTTGCGCAAAATTCCCACAAAATTTGCACAAAATCTGCGTGAAATTCACACCAAATTTGCGCGAAATTCAAGGGAAATTCCTGGAAATTCACACAAAATTCGCCCAAAATTTGCACAAAACTGGCACAAAGTTCCCCCAAAATTCCCATGGAATTTTCACAAAATTCCCGCGGAATTTGCCCCAAATCCCTTCGGGTTTGTGGCCAAGAGGTCCAACGGCAACTCCTTGGCCTCGGAGTTCGTCAAGTCCAACGACGGCGACGAGGAGATCATCAAGGTGCCCAAATTGGGGATTTTTCGGGGATTTTGGGGTCGTTTTGGCGGGAAAAACAAGGGGGAAGTCGGTTGGGGATGGGTGGGAATTTGCCCCAAAATTTGCACAAAATTTGCACAAAATTTGCCCAAAATTTGTTACAAAATTTAGACAGAATTTGCACAAAATTTACACAAAATTTGTACAAAATTTGTACAAAATTTGCGCAAAATTCGCCCAAAATTTGCAGAGTTTGCATAAAATTTGCACAAAATCAGCACAAATTCATGCAAAATTTGCACAAAATTCTCACAAAATTTGCAGAAAATTCTCACAGAATTCACACAAAATTCCACAAAATTTGCACAAAATTCCCACAGAATTCACACACAATTTACGCAAAATTTGCTCAGAATTTGCGCAAAATTCACACAAAATTTGCGCAAAACTTGCCCAAAATTCGCTGCGTTTGCATAAAATTTGCACAAAATCAGCACAAAATTCATGCAAAATTTGCGCAAAATTTGCACAAAATTCCCACAGAATTCACACAAAATTTACGTAAAATTTGCACAGAATTTGCCCAAAATTTGCCCAAAATTTGCCCAAAATTTGCGCAAAATTCGCCCAAAATTCGCAGCGTTTGCATAAAATTCGCACAAAATCAGCACAAAATTCATGCAAAATTTGCACAAAATTCGCACAGAATTCACACAAAATTCATGCAAAATTTGCACAAAATTCGCACAGAATTCACACAAAATTCGCGCAAAATTTGCACAGAATTTGGTGCAAAATCTGCGTGAAATTCACACAAAATTTGCACGAAATTCAAGTGAAATTCAAGCGAAATTCCTAGAAATTCACAGAAAATTTGCACAAAATTTGCACAAAACTGGCACAAAGTTCCCCCAAAATTCCCATGGAATTTTCCCAAAATTCCCACGGAATTTGCCCCAAATCCCTTTGGGTTTGTGGCCAAGAGGTCCAACGGCAACTCCTTGGCCTCGGAGTTCGTCAAGTCCAACGACGGCGACGAGGAGATCATCAAGGTGCCCAAATTGGGGATTTTGGGGGATTTTGGGATCGTTTTGGCGGGAAAAACAAGGGGGAAGTCGGTTGGGGTTGGGTGGGAATTTGCCCCAAAATTTGCCCAAAATTTGTACAAAATTTAGACAGAATTTGCGCAAAATTTGCGCAAAATTTGCCCAAAATTCGCAGAGTTTGCATAAAATTCGCACAAAATCAGCACCAAATTCATGCAAAATTTGCCCAAAATTTGCACAAAATTATCAGAAAATTCACAGAAAATTTACATAAAATGTGCACAGAATTTGCGCAAAATTCCCACAAAATTCACACAGAATTTGTGCAAAATTCCCACAAAATTCGCACAAAATTTGTGCAAAATTTGCACAAATTTCACACAAATTGCACACAAAATTTGCACAAATTTCACACAAATTTCACACAAATTTCACGCAAAATTTGCACAAATTTCACACAAATTTCACACAAGTTTCACACAAGATTTGCACAAATTTCGCACAAAATTTGCACAAAAATTGCACAAAATTTGCACAAATTTCACACAAATTTCACACAAAATTCCTACAAATTTCTCACAAATTTCTCACAAAATTCCTACAAATTTCACACAAATTTTGCACAAAATTCCCCCAAATTCCCTGCTCTTGACTCCGATCCTCATCCCAATCTCAATTTGATCCCAAACCCAATCCTGATCCTGATCATTCCAATCCCGACTCAGAGCTCAGTCCCAATTCCGATCCCAATCCCGATCATCGCGATAGTCCCGATAATGGCGATAATCGCGATTGTCCTGATAATGGCGATAATCGCGATTGTCCCGATAACGGCGATAATCACGATTGTCCTGATAATGGCGATAATCGCGATAGTCCCGATAATGGCGATAATCCCAATAACAGTGATAATGGCGATAATCGCGATAGTCCCGATAATGGCGATAATCACGATTGTCCTGATAACGGCGATAATCGCGATAGTCTCGATAATGGCGATAATCCCAATAACAGTGATAATGGCGATAATCGGGATAGTCCCGATAATGGCAATAATCGCGGTTGTCCTGATAATGATGATAATCGCGATAGTCCCGATAATGGCGATAATCCCAATAATAGTGATAATGGCGATAATCGCGATAGTCCCGATAATGACGATAATCGCAATAGTCCTGATAATGGCGATAATCGTGATTGTCCCGATAATGGCGATAATCCCAATAACAGCGATAATGGCGATAATCACGATAGTCCCGATAATGGTGATAATCCCAATAACAGCGATAATGGCAATAATCGCGATAGTCCCGATAATGGCGATAATCCCAATAACAGCGATAATGGCGATAATCGCGATAGTCCCGATAATGGCGATAATCGCGATAGTCCCGATAATGGCGATAATCCTGATAATGGCGATAATCGCAATAGTCCCGATAATGGCGATAATCGCGATAGTACCGATAATGGCGATAATCCCAATAACAGCGATAATGGCGATAATCGCGATAGTTCCGATAATGGCGATAATCGTGATAAGTCCCAGTAACGGCGATGATCGCCGATTATC
>JAXCHO010000807.1:0-33100 GCA_036630365.1 Acanthiza pusilla
TGTTAGTGGGGGGCATGGAGGGGGACAGAGGGGACAGGGACATGGGGACAGAGGGACATAGTGGGACAGAGCGGACAGTGGTTAGTGGGGGGGACATGGGGGGGACACGGGGGGGACAGAGGGGACACGGACGTGTGCAGACACTGGGGACACGGCTGACACTGGGGGACATGGGAACACGGGGACATAGGAGGGACACGGGTGACACTGGGGGACATGGGAACACGGGGACATAGGAGGGACATGGGTGACACTGGGGGACATGGGGACATGAGGGGGACACGAGAGGGACAGAGGGACACGGAAACAGGGACACACTGGGGTGACACGGGACTCGTAGTGGGTACAGAGGGACACACAGGTGACACGGGGACACACTGGGGTGACACAGGTGACACACAGGTGACACACAGCTGACACACAGGTGACACTCAGGTGACACACAGGTAACACTCAGATAACACGAGGGACACACAGGTGACACACATGACACAGGTGACATAGCAGTGACACAGGTGACACACTGATGACACACAGGTGTCACTCAGGTGACACACAGGACACACACAGGTGACACTCAGGTGACACACAGGTGACACTCAGGTGACAGGTGACACAGGTGACACACACAGGTGACACAGGTGACACTCAGGTGACACTCAGGTGACACAGGTGACACACACAGGTGACACACTCAGGTGACACAGGTGACACTCGGGTGACACTCAGGTGACACTCAGGTGACACTCAGGTGACACACAGGTGACACAGGTGACACACAGATGACACTCAGGTGACACAGGTGACACACTCAGGTGCCACTCAGGTGACACTCAGGTGACACACAGGACACACACAGGTGACACAGGTGACACACAGGTGACACAGGTGCCACTCAGGTGACACTCAGGTGACACACAGGACACACACAGGTGACACAGGTGACACACAGGTGACATAGGTGACACTCAGGTGACACACAGGTGACACAGCTGACACACAGGACACACTCAGGTGACACAGGTGACACAGGTGACACACAGGACACACCCAGGTGACACAGGTGACACAGATGACACACAGGTGACACAGCTGACACACAGGTGACACACAGGTGACACTCAGGTGACACACAGGTGACACACAGGTGACACTCAGGTGACACACAGGCGACACACACAGGTGACACAGGTGACACTCAGGTGACACTCAGGTGACAGGTGACACAGGTGACACAGCTGACACACAGGTGACACTCAGGTGACACGAGGAACACACAGGTGACATTCGGGTGACACAGGTGACACACACAGGTGACACAGGTGACACAGGTGACACTCAGGTGACACAGGTGACACAGGTGACACAGGTGACACACAGGACACACACAGGTGACACTCAGGTGACACAGCTAACACACAGGACACACACAGGTGACACACTCAGGTGCCACTCAGGTGACACACACAGGTGACACACAGAGGTGACAGGTGACACAGGTGACACACCCAGGTGACACACAGGACACACTCAGGTGACACAGGTGACACAGGTGACACTCAGGTGACACACAGGTGACACTCGGGTGACACAGGTGACACTCAGGTGACACTCGGGTGACACAGGTGACACACACAGGTGACACAGCTAACACTCAGGTGACACAGGTGACACAGGTGACACAGGTGACACACCCAGGTGCCACACTCAGGTGACACACTCAGGTGCCACACTCAGGTGACACACTCAGGTGCCACACTCAGGTGACACAGGTGACACAGGTGCCACTCAGGTGCCACTCAGGTGCCCTCACCTGTCGCTCCGGGGGGGTGCCGTGGTGCCGCCGGGGGGCGCTCCAGGCAGGCTCGGGGGGGGGGCAGGGGGCTCCAGAGCCCTGGGGGCAGCGCGAACGGCGGGGGGGGCCCGGGGGGGGGCCCGGGGGGGGGCCCGGGGGGGGGCAGCGCCCCACAGCCTCCCTGGGGGACACAGGGGTCAGGGGGCACGGGGGGCACGGTGCCCAGAGACCCCTGAGCCCCCCTGAGACCCCTGAGACCCCCAGTGCCTCCCAAAGACCCCCAGACCCCCCCAGACCCCCCCAGTGCCCCCAGAGACCTCAGACCCCCCAGTGCCTCCCAAAGTCCCCCAGACCACCCCCAGAGACTGCAGACCCCCCCAGAGACCCCCAGAGACCTCAGACCCCCCCGGAGCCCCGAGTGCCCACAGAGACCCCCAGTGTCCCACAGTGCCCCCCAGAGACTGCAGACCCCCCCAGTGCCCCCCCCAGTGCCCCCAGAGACCCTCAGTGCCCCCAGAGACCCCAGACCCCCCCAGTGCCTCCAAAGTCCCCCAGACCCCCCCAGAGACCCCCAGTGCCCACAGAGACCCCCGAGCCCCCCTGAGACCCCAGACCCCCCCAGACCCCCCCAGACCCCCCAGAGACCCCAGACCCCCCAGTGCCTCCCAAAGTCCCCCAGACCCCCCCAGAGACCCCCAGACCCCCAGACCCCCCCAGTGCCCACAGAGACCCTCAGTGCCCCCAGAGACCCCAGACCCCCCAGAGACCCCAGACCCCCCCAGTGCCTCCCAAAGTCCCCCCAGACCCCCCCAGAGGCCCCAGACCCCCCCAGAGACTGCAGACCCCCCCAGACCCCCCCAGTGCCCACAGAGACCTCAAACCCCTCCAGAGCCCCCCCCAGTGCCCACAGAGCCCCCCAGTGTCCCCCAGTGCCCCCCAGAGACCCCCAGACCTTCCAGACTCCCCCAGACCCCCCCAGAGATCCCCAGTGCCCCCCAGAGCCCCCAGAGCCCCCAGACCCACATTAGCCCCACCAGTGCCCCTCCCAGACTCCTCAGTCCCACATTAGCCCCCCCAGAGGCCCTGCCCCCCCCACTGCCCCCAGCCCCATTTAGCCCCCCCAGACCCATTTTCCCCTCCCCCAAGCCCCCCCAGGACCCCTTTAACCCCCCAAACACCCTCAGACCCATTTTAACCCCCCCGCCCCCATTTAATCCCCCCCAAACCCATTTTAGCCCCCCCCAAACACCCCCCCAGACCCATTTTAACCCCCCAGGACCCCTTTAATGCCCCCCAGGACCCCTTTAACCCCCCAGACCCAATTAACCTCCCCCGCCCCCCCCTCGACCCCCGCCCCTCCCCCACCTGGGGGCTGCCGCTGCGGCGCCGCTTTTGGGGGGCGGGCAGGTCCTCGGGGGGGGGCGGGGGGGGCTGGGCGGGGGGGAGGGGCTGCCCCGCGGGGGGGTCGGGGGGGCCCGCGCCCCTCTTCAGCTGCGCCCCCCCCCTCTTGGCCGCGAACGTCCTTTTCTGGGGAGGGGGAGGGGAGGGGAGGTGTCACCCCCACCCCCCCCGCCCCTCCCCCACCGCTCCCAGCGCTCCCAGTAAGGCCTGGCCCCGGTCCCAGTGCCCCCCACCCCAAATTCCCCCCAAAATCCCTCCCAAAATGCCCCAAAATCCTCTCTCCAGACCCCCCAAAATCCCTTTATCCCTCCCGAATTTCCCCCCAAAATGCCCCAAAAATCCCTTTTCCCCTCCCAAATTTCTTCCAAAAGCCCCCAAATGCCCCAAAAATCCCTTTATCCCTGCCCCAAAAATCCCAAAATCCTCTCCCATGGCTCCCCAAAAATCTCTTTATTCCTCCGAAATTCCTCCCAAAATGCCCCAAAAATCCCTTTTATTCCTCCCAAATTTCTCCCCAATTTCCCCCAAAATCCTCTCCCATGGCCTTCCAAAAATCCCTTTATCCCTCCCCCAAAAATCCCAAAATCCTCTCCCATGGCCCCCCAAAAATCCCTTTATTCCTCCCGAATTTCCCCCCAAAAATCCCTTTATCCTTCCCAAAATTTCTCCCAAAAGCCCCAAAATGCCCCAAAAATCCTTTTATCCTCCAGAATTTTGCCCCAAAATGCCCCCAAAATTTCTTTACTCCTCCCAAATTCCCCCCAAAATGCCCCAAAAAACCAAAAAAAAATCCCTTTATCCCTCCCAAATTCCCCCAATAAGCCCCAAAATTCCTCCCGAATTCCCTCCAAAATGCCCCAAAATGTCCCCAAAATCCCCAAATCCCTCCTGAATTCCCCCCAAAAATCCCTTTATCCCTCCCAAACTCCCCCCCAAAAAATCCCCAAAATCCCTTTATCCCTCCCGAATTCCCCCGAAAAGTCCCAAAAATCCCCAAAACCCCTCCCGAATTCCCCTCAAAAATCCCCAAATCTCTCCCTAATTCCCCCAACCGCCCCCAGCCCCCAAAAATCCCCAAAATACCTCCCTAATTCCTCCCAAAATACAAAAAAATACCTCTATCCCTCCCGAATTCCCCCAAAAAAACCCCAAAATCCCTCCCTAATTACCCTAAAAAGTCCCAAAAATCCCCAAATCTCTCCCCAATTCCCCAACCCCCCCAGCCCCCCAAAATGCCCCAAAATTCCTAATTCCCCCCCCCCAAAAAATCCCCAAAATCCCTCCTGAATTGTCCCCAAAAATCCCTTCATTCCTCCCAAACTCCCCCCAAAAAGTCACAAAAATCCCCAAAATCCCTCCTGATTTCCCCCCAAAATCCCCAGAAATCTTTATTCCTCCCTAATTCCCCCAAAAAACCCCAAAATACCTCCCTAATTCCTTCCAAAATACCCAAAAAAATCCTTTTATCCCTCCTGAATTCCCTGGAAAAAAACCCAAAAATCCCTAAAATGCCCAAAAAAATCCCTTTATTCCTCCCGAATTCCCACCACAAACTCCCAAAAAAGCCCAAAATCCCTCCCGAATTCCCCCAAAATCCCTTTGTCCCTCCCGAAATCCCCGCAAAAACCCCCAAAAAGCCCCCAAATCCCTCCCGAATTCCTCCCAAAAATCCCCAAACCCCCCCAAGCCCCCCAAAATCCCCCCCCCGCTCACCTCGGGGTGCAGCAGGCTCCAGACCTGCTGGAGGGGGGGCAGGGCCCGAGCCCGGGGGGGCGACACAGGACCGGGGGGAAGCTCCAGAGCTGGGCCTGGGGACAGGGGACAGCTTGGGGACATCCATGGGGACAACGGGGACACCCCCAGGGACAATGGGGACAGCTTGGGGACATCCATGGGGACAACGGGGATACCCCCCAGGGACAATGGGGACAGCTTGGGGACACCCACAGGGACACGGGGACAGCTTGGGGACATCCATGGGGACAATGGGGAACACCCCCAGGGACAATGGGGACAGCATGGGGACACCCACAGGGACAATGGGGACAGCTTGGGGACATCCATGGGGACAACGGGGATACCCCCAGGGACATGGGGACAGCATGGGGACATCCCAGGGACAATGGGGACAGCTTGGGGACATCCATGGGGACAATGGGGATACCCCCAGGGACAATGGGGACAGCATGGGGACACCCCCAGGGACAATGGGGACAGCTTGGGGACACCCACAGGGACACGGGGACACCCCCAGGGACATGGGGACAGCTTGGGGACATCCCAGGGACACAGGGACACCCCCAGGGACATGGGGACAGCTTGGGGTCACTCCAGGGACACCCCCAGGGACAATGGGGACAGCTTGGGGACATCCATGGGGACAATGGGGATACCCCCAGGGACAATGGGGACAGCTTGGGGACACCCACAGGGACACGGGGACACCCCCAGGGACAATGGGGACAGCTTGGGGACATCCCAGGGACACCCCAGGGACACAGGACCGGGGGGGAAGCTCCAGAGCTGGGCCTGGGGACAGGGGACAGCTTGGGGACATCCATGGGGACAATGGGGATACCCCCAGGGACATGGGGACAGCTTGGGGACATCCCAGGGGACACCCCCAGGGACACAGGGACACCCCCAGGGACATGGGGACAGCTTGGGGTCACTCAGGGACACCCCCAGGGACACAGGACTGGGGGGGAAGCTCCAGAGCTGCGCCTGGGGACAGGGGACAGCTTGGGGACATCCCAGGGACACCCCAGGGACAATGGGGACAGCTTGGAGACATCCCAGGGACACAGGGACACCCCCAGGGACAATGGGGACAGCTTGGGGACACCCCCAGGGACACCCCCAGGGACATGGGGACAGCTTGGGGACACCCCCAGAAACATGGGGACACCCCCAGGGGACAATGGGGACACCTCAGGGTCACACCCAGGGACAGGGGGACACCTCAGGGCGACACAGGGACACCTGCAGTGGCACTCACAGGGACACGGGGACACCCCCAGGGTCACCCCAGGGTCACTCCAGGGTCACTCCAGGGTACTCAGGGTCACCTCCAGGGACATGGGGACACCCCCAGGGTCACCCAGCCCCTCCCGTGTCCTCCCCCAATGTCCCCCCCGTGTCCCCACCTGCTGCAGGCGCCCGATGCGGGCGGCGATGTCCCCTCGGTGGCCACCCATGACGTCCCCGCCGTGGCGGTGACCCACGACGTCCCCGCCGTGGCGGTGGCCGATGTCCCCGGGCCGGTGGCCGATGTCCCCAGGCCGGTGGCCGATGTCCCCGGGCCGGTGGCCGATGTCCCCAGGGCGGTGGCCAATGTCCCCCGTGCGGTGGCCGATGTCCCCGGGCCGGTGGCCGATGTCCCCAGGGCGGTGGCCGATGTCCCCGGGCCGGTGGCCGATGTCCCCGGGGCGGTGGCCGATGTCCCCAGGCCGGTGGCCGATGTCCCCGGGGCGGTGGCCGATGTCCCCCGCGCGGTGGCCGCGGTGACGTCCCCCGTGGTGGCAGCTCGGGGGCTCCTCCAGCTCGGGGGTGGCCTCGGGCCCGGGGGGGTCCCAGGGCTGCAGCGCTCGGACACAGCCCTGGAGGGGCTCCAGGGGGGCGGGGGGCGCCCGGGGGGGGCCCTGGGGGACACAGGTGACACACAGGTGACATGGGGACATTAGGGGGGGTGGCACTCACAGGGACACCCCAGGGACCCCAAAAAAATGGGGAATTTGGCCCCAAAAAATCCCCAAAACACAGCCCTGGAGGGGCTCCGGGGGGGGGTCGGGGGTCGGGGGGGGGCCCTGGGGGGACACAGGTGACATGGGGACACTTGGGGGGGTGGCACCCACAGGACACCCCAGGGACCCCCCAGGGACCCCAAAAAAATGGGGAATTTGGCCCCAAAAAATCCCCAAAACACAGCCCGGGAGGGGCTCCAGGGGGGTGGAGGGGGTCTGGGGGGGGCCCTGGGGGGGACACAGGTGACACACAGGTGACATGGGGGGGGGTGGCACTCACAGGGACTCCCCAGGGACCCCAAAAAGTGGCAATTTGGGGGGGTTGGCCCCAAAACACAGCCCTGGAGGGGATCCAGGAGGGGCAGGGGGCACCCGGGGGGGGGGGACAAAGGTGACATGGGGACAACTGGGGGTGACATGGGGACATCTGGGGGGTGGCACTCAGGGAGATCCCCCAGGGACCCCAAAAAAATGGGGATTTGGCCCCAAAAATTCCCCAAAACACAGCCCTGGAGGGGCTCCGGGGGGTGGAGGGGGTCCGGGGGGGGCCCTGGGGGGACACAGGTGACACACAGGTGACATGGGGGGGGTGGCACTCACAGGGACTCCCCAGGGACCCCAAAAAGTGGCAATTTGGGGGGGGTTGGCCCCAAAAAATCCCCAAAACACAGCCCTGGAGGGGCTCCAGGGGGGCGGGGGGTGCCCGGGGGGGGCCCGGGGGGGACAGAGGTGACACAAGGGTGACATGGGGGGGGTGGCACCCACAGGGACCCCCCAGGGACCCCAAAAAAATGGGAATTTGGCCCCAAAAAATCCCCAAAACACAGCCCTGGAGGGGCTCCGGGGGGTGGAGGGGGTCCGGGGGGGGGCCCTGGGGGGGACACAGGTGACACACAGGTGACATGGGGGGGTGGCACTCACAGGGACTCCCCAGGGACCCCAAAAAGTGGCAATTTGGGGGGGTTGGCCCCAAAAAATCCCCAAAACACAGCCCTGGAGGGGTTCCAGGAGGGGCGGGGGGCGCCCGGGGGGGACAAAGGTGACATGGGGACATCTGGGGGGTGGGACTCAGGGAGATCCCCCAGGGACCCCAAAAAAATGGGGATTTGGCCCCAAAAAAACCCCAAATAAAGCCCTGGGGGAGCTCCAGGGGGGCGGGGGGTGCCCGGGGGGGCCCTGGGGGGACAGAGGTGACACAAGGGTGACATGGGGGGGTGGCACTCAGAGAGATCCCCCAGGGACCCCAAAGAAATGGGGATTTGGGGGGATTTGGCCCCAAAAAAAACCCAAAATGCAACCCTCGGGGGGGTCCGGGGGGGGGACAGAGGTGACATGGGGACATCTGGGGTGGCATGGGGACATCTGGGGGGTGGCACGCAGAGAGACCCCCCAGGGACCCCAAAAATTGGGGACTTGGGGGGGGTTCAGCCCCATACAGATCCCCTAAGGACCCCTTGGGGTTGGGGACACATTTTGGGGGTTGGGGACACATTTTGGGGACACATTTTGGGGTTGGGGACACATTTTGGGGGACACATTTTGGGGGTTGGGGACACATTTTGGGGTTGGGGACACATTTTGGGGACACATTTTGGGGGTTGGGGACACATTTTGGGGTTGGGGACACATTTTGGGGACACATTTTGGGGTTGGGGACACATTTGTGACACATTTTGGGGTTGGGGACACATTTTGGGGGTTGAGGACATTTTGGGGGGTGGGGACACATTTCGGGGTGGGGGTGACACATTTTGGGCTTGGGCGCACATTTTGGGGACACATTTCGGGGGTTAGGGACACATTTTGGGGAGACATTTTGGGGTTGGGGACACTTTGGGGACACTTTGGGGACATATTTTGGGGGTTGGGGGACACTTTGGGGACATGTTTCGGGGGTTGGGGACACTTTGGGGACATGTTTCGGGGGTTGGGGACACAGTTTGGGATCAGAGTGACAGATTTTGGGGGTTGGGGACACATTTTGGGGTCCCATTTCAGGGTTGGGGACAGTTTGGGGACACTTTGGGGTCACATTTCGGGGTTGGGGACACTTTGGGGACACTTCAGGGACACATTTTGGGGTCACATTTCAGGGTTGGGGACACTTTGGGGTCACATTTCAGGGTTGGGGACACTTTGGGGACACTTTGGGGTCACATTTCAGGGTTGGGGACACTTTGAGGACATGTTTCGGGGGTTGGGGACGCAGTTTGGGATCAGAGTGACAGATTTTGGGGGTTGGGGACACATTTTGGGGTCCCATTTCAGGGTTGGGGACACTTTGGGGACACTTTGGGGTCACATTTCGGGGTTGGGGACACTTTGGGGACACTTTGGGGACACATTTTGGGGTCACATTTCAGGGTTGGGGACACTTTGGGGACACTTTGGGGACACTTTGGGGTCACATTTCAGGGTTGGGACACTTTGGGGACACTTTGGGGTCACATTTCAGGGTTGGGACACTTTGGGGACACTTTGGGGACACGTTTTGGGGTCACATTTCAGGGTTGGGGACACTTTGGGGGACACTCTGGGGTCACATTTCAGGGTTGGGGACACTTTGGGGACACTTTGGGGACACATTTTGGGGTCACACTTACCCCGGGGGGTAGAAGGCCTTGTGGGGGAGGGGCGGACCCCCATTTCCGGTGGGGGGGGGCGCGAGGTGGGGGAGGGGCGGCAGCGGCGCTGGCCCGAGGCTGGAGGAGCACCTGGGGGGAGAGACCCCGAAATTGGGGAGGGGACCCCGAAAATGGGAGAGGAACCCCAAAAATGGGGAGGGGGACCCCAAAAATGGGAGAGGAACCCCAAAATTGGGGAGGGGGACCCCAAAAATGGAGAGGGGGACCCCGAAATTGGGGAGAGGGACCCCGAAATTGGGGAGAGGGACCCCGAAATTGGGGAGAGGGATCCCGAAAATGGGAGAGGGACCCCAAAATTGGGAGAGGGACCCCAAAATTGGGAGAGGGACCCCGAAATTGGGAGAGGAACCCCGAAATTGGGGAGACGGACCCCGAAATTGGGGAGAGGGATCCCGAAAATGGGAGAGGGACCCCAAAATTGGGGAGGGGGACCCCAAAAATGGGAGAGGGACCCCGAAATTGGGGAGAGTGACCCCAAAAATGGGAGAGGGACCCAAAAATTGGGGAGGGGGACCCCGAAATTGGGGAGGGGACCCCAAAAATGGGAGAGGGACCCCAAAAATGGAGAGGGGGACCCCGAAATTGGGGAGAGTGACCCCAAAAATGGGAGAGGGACCCAAAAATTGGGGAGGGGGACCCCGAAATTGGGGAGGGGACCCCAAAAATGGGGGAGGGACCCCAAAATTGGGGAGGGGAACCCCAAAATTTGGGAGAGGGACCCCTGGGGTCACTCAGGGGTCAGTCAGAGGTCACTCAGGGGTCAGTTAGATGTCACTTGGGGGTCACTCAGGGGTCAGCCAGGGGTAATTTGGGGTCAGTCAGGGGTCAGTCAGGGGTCAGGTAATTTGGGGGTCACTCGGGGTCACTTGGGGGTCATTGGGGGTCACTTGGGGGTCAGAGGTCACTGAGGGGTCAGTCAGGGGTCAGTCAGGGTCACTCAGGGGTCATTTGGAGATCAGTTTGGGATCAGTTGGAGGTCACTCAGGGGTCACTTAGGGGTCAGTTGGGGGTCAGGTAATTTGGGGGTCACTCGGGGTCACTTGGGGTCAGTCAGGGGTCAGTCGGGGGTCAGTTGGGGGTCACTCAGGGGTAATTTGGGGGTCAGTCAGGGGTCAGTGTCACTCGGGGTCAGTCAGAGGTCACGCCGGGGTCAGTGGGGGGTCAATCGGGGGTCAGTCTGGGGTCACTCAGGGTCACTCAGGGGTCAGTCAGGGGTCACTTGGGGCTCAATTGGGGGTCAGTCGGGGGCCAGTCAGAGGTCACTTAGGGGTCACTTAGTGGTCACATGGGGGTCACTCAGGGGTCACTCGGGAGTCAGTCAAAGGTCACTCGGAGGTCAGTCGCGGTCACTTAGGGGTCACTCGGGGTCAGTCAGGGGTCATTTGAGGGTCAGGGGTCAGTTGGGGGTAATTTGGGGGTCAGTCAGGGGTCAGTCAGAGGTCACTCAGGGTCACATGGTGTCACTCAGGTCAGTCGGGTCAGTTGGGGGTCAGTCAGGGGTCAGTCAGGGGTCAGTCAAAGGTCACTCGGGCATCACTCAGGGGTAACTTAGGCGTCAGTCGGGGGTCAGTCAGAGGTCACTCAGAGGTCACTCAGGGATCACTCGAGAGTCACTCAGGGGTCACTTGGGGGTCAGTTGGGGATCAGTCAGGGGACGGGGTAATTTGGGGGTCACTCAGGGGTCAGCCAGAGGTCACTCAGGGGTCAGCCAGAGGTCACTCAGGGGTCAGCCAGAGGTCACTTAGGGGTCACTTGGGGGGTCAGGACTCAGGACTCAGGGGTCTCTCAGGGTCACTCGGGGGTCACTTGGGTCAGTCAGGTCAGTTGGGGGTCAGCTGGGGGTCAGTCGGGGGTCACTCAGGGGTCAGTCAGAGGTCAGTCAGCGGTCACTCAGTGGTCACTCAGGGGTCTCTCAGGGGTCACTCGGGGGTCACTTGGGTCAGTCAGGTCAGTTGGGGGTCAGTCGGGGGTCAGTCGGGGGTCACTTAGGGGTCACTCAGGGGTCAGTTGGGGGTCAGTCAGGTGTCACTCAGGGGTCACTCAGGGGTCAGTCAGAGGTCACTCAGCGGTCACTCAGGGTCACTCAGGGTCACTCGGGGGTCGTACCTGGGGGGCAGCCAGCCCCGGGGGGGGCAGCCGGCCCAGCCCCCGCCGCAGCCGAGGCTCCCCACGGCGAAGGGGTCACGTCCGGCCCTGCCCCCCAGCGGCTCCACGGCGCGATGCATCGGCCTGGGGGACATGGGGGTCAGTCCTGCCCCATAGATCCACCCTCTGACCCATAGATCCATCCCTGCCCCATAGATCCACCCTCTGACCCATAGATCCAGCCCTGCCCCCCAGCGGCTCCACGGCGCGATGCATCGGCCTGGGGGGGACATGGGGGTCAGCTCTGCCCCACAGATACACCCTCTGGGGTCAGCTCTGCCCCATAGATACAGCCCTGCCCCATAGATACAGCCCTGCCCCACAGATACAGCCCTGCCCCACAGATACAGCTCTGACCCATAGATCCATTCTCCTGCCCCATAGATCCATCCCTGCCCCACAGATACAGCCCTGCCCCACAGATCCAGCCCTGCCCCATAGATCCATCCCTGCCCCACAGATACAGCCCTGCCCCCCAGCGGCTCCACGGCGCGATGCATCGGCCTGGGGGACATGGGGGTCAGTCCTGCCCCATAGATCCATCTGTGCCCCACAGATCCACCCTCTGACCCATAGATCCAGCCCTGCCCCATAGACCCACCCCCTGACCCACAGATACAGCCCTGCCCCATAGATCCAGCCCTGCCCCATAGATCCAGCCCTGCCCCATAGATCCACCCTCTGACCCATAGATCCAGCCCTGCCCCATAGATCCAGCCCTGCCCCATAGATCCAGCCCTGCCCCCCAGCGGCTCCACGGCGCGATGCATCGGCCTGGGGGGACATGGGGGTCAGTCCTGCCCCATAGATCCAGCCCTGCCCCATAGATCCACCCTCTGACCCATAGATCCATTCTCCTGCCCCACAGATCCAGCCCTGCCCCATAGATCCAGCCCTGCCCCCCAGCGGCTCCACGGCGCGATGCATCGGCCTGGGGGACATGGGGGTCAGTCCTGCCCCATAGATACAGCCCTGCCCCATAGATACAGCTCTGCCCCATAGATCCAGCTCTGCCCCATAGATACAGCTCTGCCCCATAGATCCAGCCCTGCCCTATAGATACAGCCCTGCCCCATAGATACCCCCTAAAGTGCCCCACACCCCCTCCCAAGCAGCCCCATAGACCCCCATAGCCCCACAGCCCCATAGCCAGCCCCATAACCTCCCAAACCAGCCCCATAACCAGCCCCATAACCAGCCCCATAACCAGCCCCATAGCCCCATAACCAGCCCCATAACCAGCCCCATAACCAGCCCCATAGAGCCCCAAAAGCAGTCCCATAACCCCATAAGCAGCCCCACAGACACCCAAACCACCCCCATAGCCCCCCAGAGCAGCCCCATAGCCAGCCCCATAACCAGCCCCATAACCAACCCCATAACCAGCCCCATAGCCAGCCCCACAACCAGCCCCACAACCAGTCCTATAACCAGCCCCATAACCAGCCCCATAGCCCCAAACCAGCCCCATAACCCCAAACCAGCCCCATAGCCCCAAACCAGCCCCATAACCAGCCCCATAAACCCAAACCAGCCCCATAAGCAGCCCCATAGCCCCATAGCCAGCCCCATAACCAGCCCCATAACCAGCCCCATAACCCCATGACCACCCCCATAACCAGCCCCATAGCCAGCCCCATAACCAGCCCCATAGCCCCAAACCAGCCCCATAGCCTCCCAGAGCAGCCCCATAGCCAGCCCCATAGCCAGCCCCATAGCCAGCCCCATAACCCCTTAACCAGCCCCATAACCCCAAACCAGCCCCATAACCACCCCACAGCCCCCCAGAGCAGCCCCCCGAGCCCCTCACTCACCACTCGTGGGGCAGGGGTGGCCTGGGTCCCCCCGGGGCCCCCCCGAGGGGGGGGGAGGGGGCGGCTGCTGGGTGGGGGCGGCCCCTCCCTCACCTGGGGGGAAAAAACGGCACTTAGGGGGCACGGGGGGCACTTAGGGGCAGGGAAAGGGCACTTAGGGGGCACGGGGGGCACTTAGGGGCACGGGGGCACTTAGGGGGCACAGGGGGCACTTAGGGGGCAGGGAAAGGGCACTTAGGGGGCACAGGGGGCACTTAGGGGGCAGGGAAAGGGCACTTAGGGGGCACAGAGGGCACTTAGGGGGCACAGGGGGCACTTAGGGGGCTCAGGGGGCACTTAGGGGGCAGGGAAAGGGCACTTAGGGGGCACGGGGGGCACTTAGGGGGCACCAAGGGCACTTAGGGGGCACAGGGGCACTTAGGGGGCAGGGAAAGGGCACTTCTAGGGCAGCTTTGGGGCATTTTTGGGATCAGTTCTGGGGCAGTTTTGGGATCAGTTCTGGGGCAGGTTTAGGGCAGTTTTGGGGCATTTTTGGGATCAGTTCTGGGGCAATTTTGGGTAGTTTTGGGGCACTTTTAGGGCAGTTTTGGGATCACTTCTGGGGCAATTTTGGGTAGTTTTGGGGCACTTTTTGGGTCAGTTTTGGGATCACTTCTGGGGCACTTTTAGGACGGTTTTGGGGCAGTTTTGGGATCAGTTCTGGGGGAATTTTAGGGCACTTTTAGGGCAGTTTTAGGGTAGTTTTGGGGAACTTTCAGGGCAGTTTTGGGGCAATTTTGGGATAAATTCTGGGGCACCTTTAGGGCAGTTCTGGGGCAGTTTTGGGGCACTTTTTGGGGCAGTTTTGGGATCAGTTCTGGGGAATTTAAGGGCAGTTTTGGGATCACTTCTGGGGCACTTTTAGGGCAATTTTGGGGTCAGTTCTGAAGCACTTTTAGGGCAGTTTTAGGGCAGTTTTGGGGCAGTTTTAGGGCAATTTTGGGGCACTTTGAGAGCAGTTTTGGGGCAACTCTGGGATCAGTTCCGATCGGGGGGAATTTAAGAGTAGTTTAGAAGCAGTTTTGGGATCAGTTTTGGGGCAGTTTTGGGATCAGTTTTGGGGCAGTTTTGGGATCAGTTCTGACGCACTTTTAGGGCAGTTCTGGGATCACTTCTGGGGGATTTTAAGGGCAGTTTTGGGGCAGTTTTGGGTTGAGTTCTGGGGCACTTCTAGGGCATTTTTGGGGCAACTCTGGGATCAGTTCTGGCACAATTTAAGGGCAGATCTGGAGCACTTCCAGGGCAGTTTTGGGGCACTTTTTGGGACAGTTTTGGGATCAGTTCTGAAGCACTTTTTGGGCAGTTTTGGAGAAGTTTCAGGGCCATTCTGGGACAGTTTTGGGGCAATTTCAGAGCAGTTTTGGGGCAATTTCGGAGAAGTTTTGGGGCAATTCTGGGGCAGTTCAAGGTTAGTTTTGGAGCAACCCTGGAGCAGATTTGTGACAGTTTTGGGACAGTTTTGGAGCAGTTTTGGGGCAGTTCTGGGGCAGCTTTAGGACACCTATAGGGCAATTCTGGGGTGCTTTTAGGGCACTTTCTGAGCAGTTTTAGGCCAATTTTGGAGCAGTTTTGGGGCAGTTCTGGGGCAATTTTGGGGCACTTTTAGGGCAGTTTTGGGATCACTTCTGGGGCACTTTTAAGGCAGTTTTGGGGCACTTTTTGGGTCAGTTTTGGGATCAGTTCTGGGGGAATTTTAGGGCACTTTTAGGGCAGTTTTAGGGTAGTTTTGGGGAACTTTCAGGGCAGTTTTGGGGCAATTTTGGGATCAGTTCTGGGGCACCTTTAGGGCAGTTCTGGGGCAGTTTTGGGGCACTTTTTGGGGCAGTTTTGGGATCAGTTCTGGGGGAATTTAAGGGCAGTTTTGGGATCACTTCTGGGGCACTTTTAGGGCAATTTTGGGGTCAGTTCAGAAGCACTTTTAGGGCAGTTTTAGGGCAATTTTGGGGTCAGTTCTGAAGCACTTTTAGGGCAGTTTTAGGGCAGTTTTGGGGCAGTTTTAGGGCAGTTTTGGGGCAGTTTTAGGGCAATTTTGGGGCACTTTGAGAGCAGTTTTGGGGCAACTCTGGGATCAGTTCCGATCGGGGGGAATTTAAGAGTAGTTTAGAAGCAGTTTTGGGATCAGTTTTGGGGCAGTTTTGGGATCAGTTTTGGGGCAGTTTTGGGATCAGTTCTGACGCACTTTTAGGGCAGTTCTGGGATCACTTCTGGGGGATTTTAAGGGCAGTTTTGGGGCAGTTTTGGGTTGAGTTCTGGGGCACTTCTAGGGCATTTTTGGGGCAATTCTGGGATCAGTTCTGGCACAATTTAAGGGCAGATCTGGAGCACTTCCAGGGCAGTTTTGGGGCACTTTTTGGGACAGTTTTGGGATCAGTTCTGAAGCACTTTTTGGGCAGTTTTGGAGAAGTTTCAGGGCCATTCTGGGACAGTTTTGGGGCAATTTCAGAGCAGTTTTGGGGCAATTTTGGAGAAGTTTTGGGGCAATTCTGGGGCAGGCCAAGGTTAGTTTTGGAGCAACCCTGGAGCAGATTTGTGACAGTTTTGGGACAGTTTTGGGACAGTTTTGGGGCAGTTCTGGGGCAGCTTTAGGACACCTATAGGGCAATTCTGGGGCGCTTTTAGGGCACTTTCAGAGCAGCTTTAGGGCCAATTTTGGAGCAGTTTTGGGCAGTTCTGGGGCAATTTTAGGACACCTTTAGGGTAATTCTGGGGCGCTTTAGGAACAGTTTTGGGGCACTTTCGGAGCAGTTTTAGGCCAATTTCGGAGCAATTTTGGGGCAGTTCTGGGGCAATTTTAGGGCACCTTTACGGCAATTCTGGGGCACTTTTGGGGCACTTTTGGGGCACTTCTAGGGCAATTTTGGGGTCGCTGAGGCTCCGCCCCTGGTGGGAGGAGGAGGGGTGATCGATCACGTGGTGCGGAAGTGGGCGGGGTCACACGCGCCCCGCATGCCCCGCCCCCTCCGCCCAGGCCCCGCCCCCTCACCGATCCCGCGACGCTCTCCAAGAACCGGCCAATCACAGCGCGCCTCTCGCCTGGCAGCCAATCATCGCTCCCTTCCGGCTCTGGCTCAGCCTAAGGGTGACCAATGGGAGGAGGGGTCAGGCTGCTGCTGGCCAATGAGGAGAGAGGAAGGCGGGGCAAGGCGGGGCCACGCCCCCCCGGGGGGCAGAATGGGGAAGCGCTGGGGAGGATTGGGGACAATTTGGGGACAATTTGGGGACAATTTGGGGGCAGGAGGCACTTGTGGGACCCCACCCCCCCCAGCCGTGACGTCAGGCCGCCCCCGGGCGGAGAATTGCGGGGCCTTCCCGTGACGTCACGGTTAGGGGGCGCGGCCAAGGGGAACCCGCGACGCCCACGGGGAGCGGGAAGGGGACGGCGACACTGGCGGGGACAGCGACACGGCTGGGGACGGTGCCACCCCCGGGGACACTGCCACCCCCGGACACAGTGCCACCCCCGGGGACAGTGACACGGCCGGACACGGTGCCACCCCCGGGGACAGTGACACGGCTGGGGACAGTGCCACCCCCAGGGACAGTGACACGGCCGGACACGGTGCCACCCCCGGGACACCCCCAGGGTGACACACGCGTGACAGGGACACAGGGAAGGGGGACGCACGCGGGACACGTAGTGGCACCGAGCCACGGCGGCACACGCGAGACATGTGTGGGACCCACGGCCACTCACGGGTGACCCACGGCCAGAGTGACCCACGGCCACAGTGACCCACGGCCAGGGTGACCCACGGCCAGAGTGACCCACGGCCAGGGTGACCCACAGCCACAGTGACCCACGGCCACTCATGGCTGACCCACGGCCAGAGTGACCCACGGCCACAGTGACCCACGGCCAGGGTGACCCACGGCCAGAGTGACCCACGGCCAGGGTGACCCACAGCCACAGTGACCCACGGCCAGAGTGACCCACGGCCACAGTGACCCACGGCCAGGGTGACCCACGGCCAGGGTGACCCACGGCCAGAGTGACCCACAGTCAGTCACCCACAGCCAGTGACCTAAGGTCACCAGAATGACCAACAACCAGAGTGACACACGGTCAGAGTGACCAACGGACACCGGTGTGACCAACAGCCACCAGAGTGACCAAGAGCCAGCAGTGTGACCACAGCTAGAGTGACCAACAGTCAGAGTGACACACGGTCAGAGTGACCCACAGTGACAGTGACCAACAGTCACCAGTGACCAACAGCTAGAGTGACCAACAGTCAGAGTGACACACGGTCAGAGTGACCCACAGTGACAGTGACCAACAGTCACCAGTGACCAACAGCTAGAGTGACCAACAGCCACTGACCCACAGCCACCAGAGTGACCAACAGCCACTGACCCACGGTCACCAGAGTGACCAACAGCCATTGACCCACAGTCACCAGTGACCAACAGCCACCAGAGTGACCAACAGCCAGTGGCCAACAGCCAGAGTGACCCACGGTCACCAGCGTGACCCACAGTCATCACTGACCCACAGCCACTGACCCACAGCCACCAGAGTGACCAACAGCCACTGACCCACAGCTGAAGTGACCAACAGCCAGTGTGACCCACAGCCAGTGTGACCCACAGTCACAGTGACCACAGCCAGAGTGACCAACGGTCACTGATCCACAGTCACCACTGACCAACAGCCAGAGTGACCAACGGTCATCACTGACCCACAGCCACTGACCCACAGCCACAGTGACCAACGGTCACCAGTGACCCACAGCCAGTGACCAACAGGCAGAGTGACCCAGAGTTACCAGTGACCCACAGCCAGAGTGACCCACAGCCAGAGTGACCCATGGCCACACCCACGTGACCCCAAACACGTGTGACCCCAAACACGCGTGCCCCCCCCAGCGTGACCCCCGGTCCCACACGTGTGACCCACGGTCACTCAATGGCCATCGCCCCCCCCGCCCCTCCCCCCCCGTGTCCCCCCGGTGTCCCCGCGCGCCCCTCACCGTCCCCGCGTGTGCCCCTGGCGCCGGCGGCCCCGCGTGTGCCGGCGCCGTGTCCCTGTCACCGCGTGGTGACACCGCGTGAGTCACCCGGGCCCGCGTGGGTGTCCCCTCCCCTCCCCCCACGGTGACGTCAGCCGGATGCCCGTGACGGCGCGGGGGGGAGGGGGAATCCCGCGGGGGGGGCACGGGGGGGACACGGGAATGGGGGGGGGACACGGGAATGGGGGGGGACACGGGAATGGGGGGGACACGGGAATGGGGGAGGGGACACGGGAATGGGGGGGGACACGGGAATGGGGGGGACACGGGAATGGGGGAGGGGACACGGGAATGGGGGAGGGGACACGGGGGGGGACACGGGAATGGGGGAGGGGACACGGGAATGGGGGGGGACACGGGGGGGACACGGGAATGGGGGAGGGGACACGGGGGGGGACACGGGAATGGGGGAGGGGACACGGGAATGGGGGGGACACGGGGGGGACACGGGAATGGGGGGGGACACGGGAGTGAGGGGGGACACGGGGGGGACACGGGAATGGGGGAGGGGACACGGGAATGGGGGAGGGGACACGGGAATGGGGGGGGACACGGGAGTGAGGGGGGACACGGGGGGGACACGGGAATGGGGGGGGACATGGGGGGGACATGGGAATGGGGGAGGGGACACGGGGGGGACATGGGGAGGGACATAGGAGGACATGGGACGGACACAAGGCGTGGGGGGACACGGGGAAGGGACGTGGGGGGGACACGGGGGGACCCGAGGGGGACACAGGACATGGGGGGGGAACATGGGACATGGGGGGACATGAGGGAACACAGCAGATTGGGGACACCAGGGGACAGGCAGGGGGGACACAGGACATGGGAGGACACGGGGGGGGACACAGACACGGGACATGGAGAAGGGACACGGCTGGGGACACGGGGGACACGGACATGGGACATGGGGGGACACAGGATGTGGCCCATGGGGAGACACGGGGGGACATGGGGAGGCACAGACAGGGGACAGGGGGGACAGGAGGACAGCATGGGACACGAGCACACGTGGGGACACGGGGAGGGCTCGCGGGGACACTCACGGGGACAGACGTGGGGACATGGGGAGGGCACTTGGGGACACACACGGGGACAGGGACAGACGTGGGGACACGGGGAGGGCACTTGGGGACACACACGGGGACAGGGACAGACGTGGGGACACGGGGAGGGCACTTGGGGACACACACGGGGACAGGGACAGACGTGGGGACACGGGGAGGGCACTTGGGGACACACACGGGGACAGGGACAGACGTGGGGACACGGGGAGGGCACTTGGGGACACACACGGGGACAGGGACAGACGTGGGGACATGGGGAGGGCACTTGGGGACACACACGGGGACAGACAAGGGGACACGGGGAGGGCTCGCGGGGACATGCAGGGACACGGGGACAGAAAGGGAGAGAGGGACAGATGAGGGGACAGGGGAGGGCACTTGGGGACAGACACAGGGACAGACAAGAGGACACGGGGAGGGCACTTGGGGACACACACGGGGACAGGGACAGACAAGGGGACATAGGGAGGGCTCGCGGGGACATGCAGGGACATGGGGACAGAAAGGGAGAGAGGGACAGATGAGGGGACAGGGGAGGGCACTTGGGGACAGACACAGGGACAGACGTGGGGACATGGGGAGGGCACTTGGGGACATGCAGGGACAGAGTGACAGACAAGGGGACACAGGGACGGCACACGGGGACACACAGAGACACATGGGGGGACACACAGGGACGTGGAGGGGACACAGGGACCCACAAGGGGACAGAGGGGGACACACAGGGACACACAGGGACACACAGGGACATACAGGGACATGTGGGGGACACACACGGGGACACAGGGGCATGTGAGGACAGCGGCACCTGGGGACACGCAAGGACACGGCGACACACGGGGGACACACAGGGACACGTGGGGTGACACGGGGACACCGCAGCAGCAGCCGTGGGGTGACGCGGGGACACCCGGGGTGGCACGGGGACAGGGGACACTCAGGGACACTTGGGGACAGGCACAACCCCACGGAGTGACACACGACATGGCTGGGACACGCGTGTGACCTCGCGTGACCCCACACATGACAATACACGGTCAGACACACGCGTGTGACACGCGTGTCACTGCTGTCCCCTGCCTGGGGACACTGCTGGGGGGTGGCCGGGGGGTGGCCCTGAGTGTCCCCGAGTGTCGCCAGGGTGTCCCCGAGTGTCCCTGGAGTATCCCTGAGTGTCCCCGAGTGTCCCTGGGGTGTCCCTCAGTGTCCCCGAGTGTCCCTGGGGTGTCCCTGAGTGTCCCCGAGTGTCCCTGAGTATCCCAGGTATGTCCCTGAGTGTCCCTCAGTGTCCCTCAGTGTCCCCGAGTGTCCCTGGGGTGTCCCTGAGTGTCCCCGAGTGTCCCTGAGTGTCCCCAGGGTGTCCCTGAGTGTCCCTGGATGTCCCTGGGTGTCCCCAAGTGTCCCCGAGTGTCCCTGGGGTATCCCTCAGTGTCTGCAGGGTGTCCCTGAGTGTCCCTGGAGTGTCCCTGAGTGTCCCTGGATGTCCCTGGGTGTCCCCAAGTGTCCCTGAGTGTCCCTGGAGTGTCCCTGAGTGTCCCCGCAGTGTCCCTCAGTGTCCCTGGAGTGCCCCTGGGGTGCCCCCGGGGTGTCCCCGGGGTGTCCCTGGATGTCCCTGGGTGTCCCCAAGTGTCCCTCAGTGTCCCCGGGGTGTCCCTGAGTGTCCCCAAGTGTCCCTGGGGTGTCCCCAAGTGTCCCCGGGGTGTCCCTGAGTGTCCCCGGGATGTCCCTGGGGTGTCCCCGAGTGTCCCTGGAGTATCCCTGAGTGTCCCCAGGGCGTCCCTGAGTGTCCCCGGGGTGTCCCTGGATCCGGGGGAGCCGCGGGGGGGAGGGGCTGTGGGTGGGGGAGGGGCTGTGGGTGGGGGAGGGGCTGTGGGTGGGGGAGGGGCTGTTGAGTCACCAGTTCCGGTGGGGGCGGGGGGAGGGGCAGGAGCGTGTGACCCATGACAGAGCCGTGACACAGGCGTGACACAGCCGTGACAGGCACACGCGTGGGAGGGGACGTGGGGGGGGGGGATGGCCACGAGGGGCGTGGGAGAGAGGGCCTGGCGTGTGACACTGCCCTGGGGAGGTGACAAAGGTGTGACACTGTCCTGGGGAGGTGACACAGGTGTGACACTGTCCTGGGGAGGTGACACACGTGTGACACTGTCCTGGGGAGGTGACACACGTGTGACACTGTCCTACAGGTGTGACACGTGTGTGACACTGTCCTGGGGAGGTGACACACGTGTGACACTGTCCTGTGAAGGTGACATGCATGGAACACTGTCCTGCGGAGGGGACACAGCTGTGACACTGTTCTACACACTGTCCCGCAGAGGTGACACATGTGACACTGTCCTGGGAGATGACGCAGGTGTGACACTGCCCCAGAGAGAGGTGACACAGGTGTGACACTGTCCTGGGGAGGTGACACAGGTGAGACACATGTGACACTGTCCTGGAGAGGTGACACAGGTGTGACACTGTCCTGGGGAGGTGACACGCATGTGACACTGTCTCATAGGGGTGACACACGTGTGACATGTGCATGATGCTGTCCCACAGCAGCGGCACATACATAACACATGTGACACTGTCCCACAGTGCTAACACATGTGTAACACGTGTATGACACTGTCCCAGAGCAGCACCACATACGTAACATGTGTGTGACACTGCCCCACGACTGTGACGTGTGTAACGTGTCTGACAGTGTCCTACAGGAGTGACACGTGTGCGACACTGTCCCATAGCAGTGCCACATACGTAACATGTGTGTGACACTGTCCCACGACTGTGACATGTGTGTAACGTGTCTGACAGTGTCCTACAGGAGTGACACGTGTGTGACACTGTCCCATAGCAGAGCCACATACGTAACATGTGTGTGACACTGTCCTGTGGCTGTGACACGTGTGTCACTGTCCCATGGCTGTGACACGTATGTGACACTGTCCCACGGCTGTGACACATGTGTAACGTGTGTGACACTGTCCCACGGCTGTGACACGTGTGTGACACTGTCCCACGGCTGTGACACGTGTGTAACGTGTCTGACACTGTCCCATGGCTGTGACACGTGTGTGACACTGTCCCATGGCTGTGACACGTGTGTGACACTGTCCCACGACTGTGACATGTGTGACACTGTCCCATGGCTGTGACATGTGTGACACTGTCCCACGGCTGTGACACACATGTAACGTGTGTGACATTGTCCTACAGGAGTGACACAAATGTGACACTGTCCCATGGCTGTGACACATGTGTAACATATGTGCCACTGTCCCCTGTAACACGTGTGACACTGTCCCACGTGGACAAGACGTGTGACACTGTCCCATAGTGGTGACACATGTGTAGCACGTGTGCCACTGTGCTCTGTAACACGTGTGACACTGCCCCACATGTGTGACACATGTGTGACGCTGCCTTTGACATGTAACAGGTGTCACGTGGCCCTGTGGGGGTGACACCTGTGTGACGCTGTCACGTGTACAATGTGTGTGACACCGCCCTGCATGTGACATGTGTGTCACACGTGTGTGACGCTGTCCTTTGGGGCCAACATGTGTGACATCACCCGGTGTGGGCAACACGTGTGTGACACTGTCCTGGTCATGTGACACCTGTGTGACACCACTCTGTACGTGTGACACGCGTGTGACACTGTCCCGCCTGGTTACACACCTGTGTACACCCCACACCTGCACGGACACACCTGGCCAGGTGTGCACAGCGCTGGGTCACACACACACACACCTGGCCAGGTGTGCACGGCCCTGGGTCACACACACACACCTGGACAGGTGTGCACAGCCCTGGGTCACACACACACACCTGGACAGGTGTGCACAGCCCTGGGTCACACACACACACCTGGACAGGTGTGCACAGCCCTGGGTCACACACACACACACCTGGACAGGTGTGCACAGCCCTGGGTCACACACAGACGTATACACAGTGTCACACACACACCTGGTCACACACACACCTGGTCACACACACCCACACCCACACACACACACACACCTGGTCACACACACACCTGGTCACACACACACACACACACCTGGTCACACACACACACACCTGGTCACACACACACACACACACACACCTGGTCACACACACACACACCTGGTCACACCCACACACACACACACACACACACACACACCTGGTCACACCCACACACACCCACACCCACACACACACACACACCTGGTCACACACACACCTGGTCACACACACACACACACACACACACACACCTGGTCACACACACACACACACACACCTGGTCACACACACACACACCTGGTCACACACACACACACACACACCTGGTCACACACACACCTGGTCACACACACACACACACACACACACACACACCTGGTCACACACACACACACACACACCTGGTCACACACACACACACACACACACACACACACACACACACCTGGTCACACACACACACACCTGGTCACACACACACACACACACACCTGGTCACACACACACACACACACCTGGTCACACACACACACACCTGGTCACACACACACACACACACACACACACACCTGGTCACACACACACACACACACACCTGGTCACACACACACACACCTGGTCACACACACACACACACACACCTGGTCACACACACACCTGGTCACACACACACACACACACACACACACACACCTGGTCACACACACACACACACACACCTGGTCACACACACACACACACACACACACACACACACACACACCTGGTCACACACACACACACCTGGTCACACACACACACACCTGGTCACACACACACACACACACACACACCTGGTCACACACACACACACACACACACACACACACACACACACCTGGTCACACACACACACCTGGTCACACACACACACACACACACCTGGTCACACACACACACACACACCTGGTCACACACACACACACCTGGTCACACACACACACACACACACACACACACACACACCTGGTCACACACACACCTGGTCACACACACACCTGGTCACACACACACACACAGACGGACAGACACACACACACCTGGTCACACACACACACACACACACCTGGTCACACACACACACACACACACACACACACACACACCTGGTCACACACACACCTGGTCACACACACACCTGGTCACACACACACACACAGACGGACAGACACACACACACCTGGTCACACACACACACACACACACACCTGGTCACACACACACACCTGGTCACACACACACACACACACACACACACACACACACACACCTGGTCACACACACACCTGGTCACACACACACCTGGTCACACGTACACAGTGTCACACACACACACACAGACAGACAGACACACACACCTGGCCAGGTGTGCCCAGCCCTGTCTCACACCTGAGCCCACGGACATGCCCACAGCACCTGAGAGGGAGGGGGCGTGGCCTGGCGGGGCGGGGCCGTGGGGGAGGGGCACTCACGTGTCCGAGGGTCCGGTCCGGTGGGGGAGGGGCTACGCGCCAGCCATGGCCTGGGACTGGGGGAGGGGACAGAGCTTACTGGGAGCACTGGGAAGCTCCTCCACCCTCCCAGTGCCATACTGGGACCAGTAGGGCCCAGTGTGAGCCGGGGTGCTGCTCCCAGTATGACCAGTACTGCTGTTTCCAGCTCCCAGTATGCCCAGTCTCTGCCAGTTCAAGCTCCCAGTATGGCCACCTCCATTCCCAGTGCTCCCAGTATGACCAGTACTGCTGTTTCCAGCTCCCAGTATGCCCAGTCACTGCCAGTTCAAGCTCCCAGTATGGCCACCTCCATTCCCAGTGCTCCCAGTATGACCAGTACTGCTGTTTCCAGCTCCCAGTATGCCCAGTCACTGCCAGTTCAAGCTCCCAGTATGGCTGCCTCCATTTCCAGTGCTCCCAGTATGGCCGCCTCCATTCCCAGTGCTCCCAGTATGACCAGTTCCTGTCACCCCCAGCTCCCAGTACACCCAGTTTGCCACCCTGGCTCCCATTTCCCAGTACACCCAGTAGCTCCCAGTAAGACCCTTCCCCATCGCTCTGAGGCCCCAGTACTCCCAGTATGTCACGTGCTCGGCTCCAGTAACACCATCACCCACCACAATCGGCTCCCAGTGCTCCCAGTACAGCCCTTACATAGCTCCCTGTTCTCCCAGTACAGCCCTTACCCAGCTCCCAGTACTCCCAGTACAGCTCTTACCCAGGCCCCAGTGCTCCAAGTCCAGCCCTTACCAAGTTCCCAGTGCTCCCAGTACGGCCCTTACTGATTTCCCAGTGCTCCCAGTTCAGCCCTTACACAGCTCCCAGTGCTCCCAGTCCAGCCCTTACCCAGTTCCCAGCATTCCCAGTGCTCCCAGTACAGCTCTTACCCAGCTCCCAGTGCTCCCAGTCCGGCTCACAGCCCTCTCCCAGTTCAGCCTTCACTCTTGCTCCCAGCCCCCAGTGTTCCCAGTTCAGCTCTTACCCAGGCCCCAGTGTTCCCAGTACAGCTCTTACCCAGCCCCCAGTGCTCCCAGTACAGCCCTTACCCAGCCCCCAGTGCTCCCAGTTCAGCTCTTATCCAGCCCCCAGTGCTCCCAGTGCAGCCCTTACCCAACTCCCAGTGCTCCCAGTACAGCCTTTACCTGATTCCCAGTACAGCCCTTACTTCGCACCCACAGCACCCAGTATGCCCAGTGCTCCCAGTACAGCCCTTATCCAGCTCCCAGTGCTCCCAGTACAGCTCTTACTCAGCTCCCAGTGCTCCCAGTCCCTCTCCCAGTTCAGCCTTTACTCCTGCTCCCAGCCCCCAGTGCTCCCAGTACAGATCTTGCCCAGTTCCCAGTGTTCCCAGTACAGCTCTTACCCAGCCCCCAGTGCTCCCACTTCAGCTCTCAGCCCTCTCCCACCTCAGCATTAACCCTTGCTCCCAGTCCCTCCCAGTACAGCCATTACCGAGTTCCCAGTGCTCCCAGTACAGCTCTTATATAGCTCCCAGTGCACCCAGTACAGATCTTACCCAGCTCCCAATGCTCCCAGTACAGATCTTATCCGGTTCCCAGTTCAGCCTTCACCCTTGCTCCCAGCCCCAGTGCTCCCAGTACAGCCCTCACCAAGTTCCCAGTGCTCCCAGTACAGCTCTTCCACAGCTCCCAGTGCTTCCAGTACAGATCTTACCCAGCTCCCAGTGCTCCCAGTACAGATCTTACCCAGCTCCCAGTGCTCCCAGTACAGATCTTACCCAGTTCCCAGTTCAGCCTTCACCCTTGCTCCCAGCCCCAGTGCTCCCAGTCCCTCCCAGTGCTCCCAGTACAGCCCTTACCCAGCTCCCAGTGCTCCCAGTACAGATCTTACCCAGTTCCCAGTTCAGCCTTCACCCTTGCTCCCAGCCCCAGTGCTCCCAGTCCCTCCCAGTGCTCCCAGTACAGCCCTTACCCAGCTCCCAGTGCTCCCAGTACAGATCTTACCCAGTTCCCAGTTCAGCCTTCACCCTTGCTCCCAGCCCCAGTGCTCCCAGTCCCTCCCAGCGCTCCCAGTGCTCCCACACCCTCCTTATCACAAGGCCACACCCAGCCCAGCCCAGCCCGGGGCGCCCTGGGGGGGAGGGGGGCCAGGTGAGTTTGGGGGTCCCAGGTGTATTTTTGGGGGCCCCAGGTGTGTCTGCGGGGTCCCAGGTATATTTTTTTTGGGGTCCCAGGTGAATTTGGGGGTCCCAGGTATATTTTTTGGGGGTCCCAGGTGAGTTTTTGGGGGTCCCAGGTGAGTTTTTGGGGGGTCCCAGGTGAGTCTGGGGGGTCCCAGATATATTTTTTGGGGGTCCCAGGTGAGTTTGGGGGTCCCAGGTATATTTTTTGGGGGTCCCAGGTGAATTTGGGGGTCCCAGGTGAGTTTTTGGGGGTCCCAGGTGAATTTGGGGGTCCCAGGCGTGGTTTGGGGAGACTGAGGTATATTTTTGGGGGTTCCAGGTGTATTTTAAGGGATTCCAAGTGTGTTCTGGGGTGTCTCAGGTATGTCTGGGGGTCCCAGGCGCATTTGGGGGTTCCCAGGTGTGTTTTGGGGGGTCCCAGGCTGAGTTTTTTGGAGGCCCCAGGTGTGATTTGGGGGTCCCAGATGTGTTTTTCTGGGCGCCCAGGTGTATTTTAGGGGTCCCACGTGTGTTTTGTGGGGTCCCAGATGTGTTTTGGGGGGTCCCAGATGTGTTTTGGGGGGTCCCAGGTGTATTTTTAGGAGTTCCAAGTGCATTTTGGGGGGTCCCAGGTGTGTCTGGGGATTCTAGGCATGTGGGGGGGGGGTCCCAGGTATGTTTTGGGGGTCCCAGGTGTGTTTTTGGGGTCCTAGGTGTGTTTTAGGGGGTCCCAGGTGAGTTTGGGGTTCCCAGATGTGTTTGGGGGGCTCCAGGTGTGTTTTGGGGGTTCCCAGGTGTGTTTGGGGGTCCCAGGTGTGTTTTTGGGGGTCCCAGGTATGTTTTGGGGGTCTCCAGGTGTGTTTGGGGGGTTCCCAGGTGAGTTTGGGGGTCCCAGGTGTGTTTTTGGGGGTCCCAGGTATGTTTTGGGGGTCTCCAGGTGTGTTTGGGGGGATCCCAGGTGTGTTTTGGGGGGACCCCAGGTGTGTTTGGGGTTCCCAGGTGTGTTTTGGGGGTCCCAGGTGAGTTTGGGGGGATCCCAGGTGTGTTTTTGGGGGTCCCAGGTATATTTTGGGGGTCCCAGGTGAGTTTGGGGGGATCCCAGGTGTGTTTGGGGGGTTCCCAGGTGTGTTTGGGGGGATCCCAGGTGCATTTTTGGGGGGTTCCCAGGTGTGTTTGGGGGGATCCCAGGTGCATTTTTGGGGGGTTCCCAGGTGTGTTTGGGGTTCCCAGGTGTGTTTTGGGGGTTCCCAGGTGTGTTTTGGGGGTCCCAGGTGTGTTTGGGGGGCTCCAGGTGTGTTTGGGGGGTTCCCAGCTGTGTTTTGGGGGGTCCTAGGTGTGTTTTGGGGGGAGGAGTCAGGAAGGAGCAGGACCCGACCCCCCCATTTCTGACCCCCCCAAACCACGATTTAAACCCCCCCAGACTCCCCCAAAGCCCCCCAAATCCTCCCCTAAAGACACCTCAAACCCCCCCCGAACCCCCCAAATCCTCTTCTGACACCCCAAAAACATCCAAAATCCACCCCAAAAACACCCAAAATCCACCCCAAAAACACCCAAAATCCACCCCAGATACCCCAAAATCCACCCCAGACACACCAAAATCCACACCAGACACCCCAAAATGCACCCCAGACACCCCAAAATCCACCCCAGACACACCAAAATGCACCCCAGATACCCCAAAATGCACCCCAGACACACCAAAATCCACCCCACACACCCCAAAATCCACCCCAGACACCCCAAAATTCCTCCACGACCCACTCAGACAGCCCCAAATCCACTGAGAATACCCCAAATTCACCAGAGACCCCCAAGACCCCCCCAGACCCCCAAAATCCTCCTGAGCCCCTTCCTGACACCCCTAAATCCCCCCAGACACCTCAACACCCCCAAACACCACCTGTGCCCCCCAAAAAACAAGGGGGACACCCCCCAAGGAGGGGAAACTGAGGCACGGGTGGGGGGTGGGTCACAAAAGGTGCGCTGGCCCTTTAAGAGCCAGGTGTGCTGTGCCCCCCCCGAATTTGGGGTGAAAAACAGAGATTTTGGGGAGCCCCAAATGTGGGGATGTGCCCCCACCCCTTCAAAGGGTGCGAGAGCTGCCCCCCAAATTGGGGGGGAGGGGGGTGGGACCCCCAAAACCTCAGCCAGGACCCCCCAAATTCACCCCACAGGGGTCCAGACCCCCCCAAATTCACCCCACGGGGTTCAGACCCCCCAAATTCACCCCACGGGGTTCAGACCCCCCAAATTCACCCCACAGGGGTCCAGACCCCCCCAAATTCACCCCAATTTATTTTAGCCCAGACCCCCCCAAATAATTTTAAGGGGTGGGGCAGCCCCCCCCAATTCACTTCAACCCAGACCCCCCCCCAGTTTACCCCAGCCCAGACCCCCCAAATCACTGGGGGTGGGGGCAGACCCCCCCCAATTTATTTCAGCTTCACCCCGAAAAGCCTAGACCCCCCAAATCCAGACCCCCAAATTTTAGCTCAGGTTTGACCCCCCCTTTAACTCAGACCCCAAATTTGCCCCCCAAAATTCACCTCAGTTTTCCCCCCCATTCACCCCCCACCCCTGACCCCCATTTCCCGCTGCTCTGAGCCCCCAAAACCTGACCCCCCCTTTTCCCTCAATTTTCATTCCCTCACCTCAGACCCCCCCAATTTTACCTCAGTTTTCACCCCAAACCTGGACCCCCCCAAACTTCCCCCCCAATCCCAAAATCCCCAATTTCACCTCAAATTTGAACCTCCTGACCCTCAAATTATAATTTTCCCCCCCCCAACGCACCTGAGCCCTGACCCCTCCAGGTGAGGCCCCCCCACTTCACCTCAGCTTTGCCCCCCACCCCTGAGCGCAGACCCCCCAAATTCACCTCAGTCTTGACCCTCCCAAGTTACCCCAACAAGGCCAGACCCCCCCCAATTTCCCTCAATGCTGAGCCCCTCCAGGTGAGACCCCCCCACTTCACCTGTCTCCTCTCACAACCCCAAAACCCCCAAATTTCACCTCAGACTTGACCCCCCAGCTCTAACCCCCCTATTTCACCTCAGATTTGACCCCTACCAGTCCAGACCCCCCCACTTCACCTCAGTCTTCTCTCACACCCCCAAACCCCCAAATTTCACCTCAGACTTGACCCCCCAGCTCTGACCCCTCAATTTCACCTCAGATTTGACTCCCTCCAGGTGAGACTCCCCCACACTTCACCCTCACAGCCCCAAAATCCCCAAATTTCACCTCAGTTTTAACCCCCCAGCTCTGACCCCCCTATTTCACCTCAGATTTGACCCCTCCCAGCCCAGACCCCCCCACTTCACCTCAGTTATCCCTCACACCCCCAGACCCCCCAATTTCACCTCAGACTTGACCCCCCAGCCCAGACCCCCCCATTTCACCTCACTTTCAACCCCCCAGCTCTGACCCCCCCATTTCACCTCAGATTTGACCCCCCAGCTCTGACCCCCCCCCACTTCACCCTCACAGCCCCAGGCCCCCCAATGTCACCTCAGATTTGACCCCCCCAGCTCAAACCCCCCCTTCACCTCAGTTATCCCTTACAGCCCCAAAACCCCCAAATTTCACCTCAGACTTGACCTTCTCCAAGTGAGACCCCCCCACTTCACCTCAGTCTTCCCTCACGTCCCCAAACCCCCCAATTTCACCTCAGATTTGACCCCCCCAGCCCAGACCCCCATTTCACCTCAGTTATCCCTCACACCTCCAAAATCCCAAATTTCCCCCCAGATTTGACCCCCCCACTTCACTTCAGTTATCTCTCACAGCCCTAAAACCCTCAATTTCACCTCAGTTTTAACCCCCCCAGCTCAGATCCCCCAATTTCACCTCAGATTTGACCCCCCAGCTCTGACCCCCCCACTTCACCTCAGTTATCCCTCAGAGCCCCAAAACCCCAAATTTCACCTCAGATTTGACCCCCCCAGCTCTGACCCCCCCCACTTCACCCTCATAGCCCCAGGCCCCCCAACTTCACCTCAGATTTGACCCCCCCAGCTCAAACCCCCCCTCTTCACCTCAGTTATCCCTTACAGCCCCAAAATCCCAAATTTCACCTCAGATTTGACCCTCTCCAGGTGAGACCCCCCCCACTTCACCTCAGTCTTCCCTCACACCCCCAAAACCCCCCAATTTCACCTCAGATTTGACCCCCCCAGCCCAGACCCCCCCCTTCACCTCAGTTATCCCTCACACCTCCAAAATCCCAAATTTCACCTCAGATTTGACCCCCCAGCTCTAACCCCCCCCACTTCACCCTCACAGCCCCAGGCCCCCCAATGTCACCTCAGATTTGACCCCCCCAGTTCAGACTCCCCCACTTCACCTCAGTTATCCCTTACAGCCCCAAAATCCCCAAATTTCACCTCAGATTTGACCCTCTCCAGGTGAGACCCCCCCCACTTCACCTCAGTCTTCTCTGACACCCCCAAAACCCCCAAATTTCACCTCAGACTTGACCCCCCAGCTCTGACCCCTCAATTTCACCTCAGATTTGACTCCCTCCAGGTGAGACCCCCCCCCACTTCACCCTCACAGCCCCAAAATCCCCAAATTTCACCTCAGATTTGACCCCCCAGCCCAGACCCCCCCACTTCACCTCACTTTCAACCCCCCAGCTCTGACCCCCCCAAATCACCCCAACAGGGCCGGACCCCCCCATTTCACCTCAGCTTTACCCCCTCCCCGCCCCCCCCATTTCACCTCAAACTCGAGCCCCCCCATTTTACCTCAGCTCTGACCTCCCCCAAATTTCACCTCAGTTTCCCCCCCAAACCCAAACCCCTATTTTACCTCAGATTTACCTCAGAACCCCCCAATTTACCCCAGCCCAGACCCCCCCTCAGCCCAGACCTCCCCCCAGATCCCCCTCAGCCCTAACTCCCCCCAAATTCCCCTCAGGTTTGACTCCCCCCCCTCAGACCCCCTCAATTCACCTCAGCCCTGACACCCCCCCCCCACTCACCCCAACAAGGCCGGGCCCCCCCAATTCACCTCAGCTGTTCCCCCCGCCCCCAGACCCCCATTTCCCCTCAGCTCTGCTCCCCCCACCCCGGGCCCCCCCATTTTACCTCAGCTTCCCCCTCACGCACCCCAACCCCCCCAATACCCCTCAGCCCTGACCCCCCCAACCCGGACCCCCCACTTCACCTCACCCCTGACCCTCACCCCCACCGCAGACCCCCTTTACCTCAGCCCACCCCCCTAATTTCACCTCTGACCCCCCCAGCCCAGCCCCCCCATTCCCTCACGCCAACCCCCCCCCAATCTCCCCTCAGCTTTGACCCCCCCACCCGGGACCCCTCATTTCCCCTCACGTTTCCCCCTCCCCACCGCGGACCCCCCCCCAATTCCGCTCAGCTGACACCCCCTCCCCAACCCCCCCAATCCCCCTCAGCTCTCCCCCCCCTCTCCCCACACCCCCCCTCAGGCCGCGGCCCGGCCGCCCCGGCCGCGCTGCCCCCGCCGCTCCCCGCGCGGTACCTGCGGCGCTGGCGGTGCCGGTGTGTCCGCGGGGTGCCGGGGGGGTCCCGGGGGGTGCCGGGTGCGGGGGGGGTCCCGGGGGTCCCGGGGGTCCCGGCCCGGCCCCGGCGCTGCGGCGGCTCCGCGGCTCCGGCCTCGCTCAAACAAAGGACCCGAGAGCCGCGCGCCCCGCCCGCCCCGGACACGCCCCCGGACACGCCCACCGGGATGGCCACGCCCCTCCGCTAGGCCACGCCCACCGCGCCAGGACCGCCCTCTGATACGCCCACGGA